>ONZH01017944.1:0-110954 GCA_900303285.1 Rhinella marina
TACAGTTGCCAGTTAAGGCCTATATATTGTATTTTTCAAGGTACACAGCCGTGTTCTAAGTGATCAGACGGTGTGTATGAACACCAGTTATGAGAAATTACTTTGCAAGAGAACGCACAGTACAGTTGCAGTTAAGGCCTATATATTGTATTTTTCAAGGTACACAGCCGTGTACTAAGTGATCAGACGGTGTGTATGAAACCAGTTATGAGAAATTACTTTGCAAGAGAACGCACAGTACAGTTGCCAGTTATAAGGCCTATATATTGTATTTTTCAAGGTACACAGCAGTAGTGCCAAATATAGTTTGGTATGTAGCAGAGCACCTAATACACCACTAATGCCTCTCTCTGTCCCTACTCCAGCAGCTATCCCTGAATACAGCAGCCGTTCTCTGTAAAGTCTATATTGTAGTAAGCTATCACTGAAGTCCACTGTAGTAGCCCTGATAAGGGCTTTTAATCACGCTCCTGCCTGTCCAACAGCTAAAATCTGTCTCTCCCTTCTCCAGCCTCTGTCCCTGACTAAGTTCACGCAGCATATGCGTACGAGCAGGAAGAGGTGAGTTTTTAATATTCGAGGTCACATGGTTTTTCCAGCCAATGCATGTAGACGCCGTTTTCGCGCTGCCAGCGTGCTCAGCGTGCCTGTCATACCCCCCCTGCATGGTGATTGGTGGAAAAAGAGCGCCAGGGAAGGTGGGAGGGGAAACGAATTCTAGGTGCGCCATCGCCGTTATACTCGAATTAAATCGAGTACGCCGAATATCGTAGTATTCGATCGAATACCAGCTCGATCGAACACTACTCGCTCATCTCTATTTGTAAACATTCAGTTTTTTATCACACGCGTGAAAAACGCATTAAAAGGCTTCGCACCCACGCGGAAAAAACTGAACGAACGTACGCAATCGCAGTCAAAAGTTTTGACTGCGATTGCATGCGGATTGGTGCGGATGCGTGCAGATTTTCCGGAACGCATCCGGACTGAATCCGTGACGCCCGTGTGAAAGAGGCCTAAGGGTCCTAGAGGGAAGGCTACAGACAAGTACATTGCAGTAAGCTATATTTTATTGTACCTTACTCAATTTTAAAGTAAAAGATAAAGTTCCGTATATGTTTAGCAAAAACAATCCACAGATTGACATATTTTAATCTTAAAGGGTCCACGTAAAACAAGTTCTGAGTACAAGACTCTGATTTACTCGCTTATCTAGTATTAATTTGTTCCACTTTGTTGATTACAAGCAATCATGTTCATTTCAATTATTTTTTTATATTTTATTTTTGTTGAGTTTACTGTCGATAACATGCGAAGTAGGAATTTCAGAACTTTTCCGTATTTGTGCAACTGATGTAATAGCAGTCATTAATCGCATACAACCTCTCATGACAGTTTTAGGATTGTTTCTATCCCTAATGGTAATAGATTTAATTCTGGGGAGAATATAATGGAAATTATATAAAGCAATAACTGAATAGACCTCCAAAATGAGAGCAGTGGGCACTCGCAAAAGTAAAAGCATACCCACCTTGTCATAGCCAGTCCAGCACTTTTCAAAGACATTGGGAAACATTTTTGATAGTTTCAACAGTTTCAAGTGTGCTTCATGGTGATTAGCGCTAAATGAACTACCTAGGGCTGTTATGTAAACTGTTCTCCAATATAGATGGTGAAAGGATTTATAAAATCCACCATTTTAATAGGCTTTGTAGCACACTACGGTAGGTTGATGTTCAGCGAGTATAGAGTAGAAAGTGCTAATCCCTTTTTTGCAACTTGAGTTGCCCAGTTAGAAAAGTAGTAACTGTACAGTAGTAACTGTAACTGTAATTAGAGTCAATAGAAGTACCGTATTTTTCACTTTATAAGACGCACCCGACAATAAGACGCACCCCAGGTTTAATAGGAGGAAAATAAGAAAAAAATATTTTTCATCAGACCTCATATCAGATCCTCAGATCAGACCCCCCCCAATAAATATCAGGACATCAGATCAGACCCCCATCAGACCTTATATCAGCCCACATTGTTAGACCTCCATCAGACCTCAGATCAGCCCTCAATGTTAAACCCCATCGGACCTCAGATCAGATTAAAATAACAACCTCCTTTTACATATCCTGCACCGCGGCTCCTCTCCACCTCTGGAAAAAGCCATGCTCCCCTGTCTTCCCGGCCTGCATTGCTCTGTCACCTGACTGCGCGCACTACGTCCTGACGCTGTGCGTGGTCTGGACAGTGAGGCGCCGGCTGGCCCCAGGAAGGAAAACCGGGGAGGGTGAGCACCACAAGCGCTTGTGGCACTGTGCTCCCCGCTCCCGCCACCTAATTCATACTAGTGAGCGGTTCCATAATGGAAGCTCACTAGTATTTGCGTTATAAGTCGCACGACCATTTTTCCCCTACTTTTGGGGGGAAAAGTGCATCTTATAAAGCAAAAAATAATAGTAGTTTATGTGGGGCTAATAGAGAATCGATTTGTAGAACCTTCTAAAATTCAGATTTATGTAGAGCAGACTAGTGTACTTGACGTGTTGGCAATATCACAGTTACTAACCATATATCATAGTGGACTCTGTCCCACTGAAGTTTGTTTAAAAAAAAAAAAGATAATAATTTTGTTGATCACAGATTTGTGAACCTGACTTAGGGCTCATGCACACAAACCCATTTTTGGTCCATATCCATTCTGGATTCTTGCGGGTCCCATTCACTTCATGTGGACTCATTCACTTCAATGGAGGCGCAAAAGAGGCGGACAGCACATCGGTGTGCTGTCTGAATCCGTATGTCTGTTCCAAGGCCCCACAAAAAAATAGAACATTGTCTGTTTTGCGTACAAAGATAGAACAGTTCTATAGAGGGCAGGATTTTCTGTTGTGCGAAATGCGTAACACAGAGCCAGTATACATGTTTTCCAGATATGCAATTTGCAGACCGCAAAAATGACAAAGATTGTAAGAATGAGCCCTTAAGGCTCATGCACATGACCGTTGCCAGTTTTGCGGTTCCCAAATTGCGGATCTGCAAAACACGAAAAACAGCCATGTGCATTCTGCATTTTGCTGAACGGAACGGCCACCCCTAATAGAACAGTCCTATCCTTGTCCGTAATGCAGACAAGAATAGGACACATTCTATCATTTTGCGGACGGCACAGAACAGACATACGAAGGAGGACAGCACATCTTTTGCCACCCCATAGAAGTGAATGGGTCCACATCCGACACGCAAAAAATGCAGATTGGATGCGGACCAAAAATACATTCATGTGCATGAAACCTTTTTGTCCTTCAAGGGGCCAAAAAGTTTGGGTTCATACATAGGTTTTTGCTAATGTTTTTCAACACTTTTGCATTTTTAGTGGCATCTTTTGCACCTGCATTTTGGTGCATTCTTTGCAGAAAAACACCAGCTGCACATGTTAGCTGAAGATCTATGGGAAAAGGAACGGAGGACACACAAATGCTTTTTTGATCCTGGTGTCTTTTTTGCTTCTTAAAACATGCTTTTGCCATTTTAAGGCATTTTCCCATCACCTTTTCAATAAGGGAAATAACGCCATGAAGAAAACACAATCAAATACACTGTTTACAACTGAAGAAAGGACTCAAAAATGCTGAAAAAAATACAGGTTCCCTAAAAAATACATGTGGTTATTTTGGAGATTTTACAGCCCCTAGGATCACCCTAAAGCTCCATAGAAGAAAATGCAATGTTTTATACTATTCTGTTACTATTATTATATATACTATATTTACTGTTGGCCAACGTCTGGACGCAGTATTTTTCACTGCTAAAAAAGCACAGAAAAACGCTGTTAAAAATGTTTTTTGCAAAATGACAAGTGTGTATCTACTCTTACAGCTTATAAAAAGAGTTGTGTGCTAAGACACAGAAAGAGCACATTTTCTTCTCTTCTAAATGTGTTCTTTTATTGCCACATCTGGACACAGTTCTGCAGAAGCCTGATAAGTGTTTTCTCCTACATGATGACATTTAGCTGAAAGTTATTTACAGTAAAAGCTATGAAACGTACAGGATCATTTATCTTCACATTTTCATACTGTCATTTCTTCAAGGAGAATACATTTTGGGGAGATTTCTTACTTATTTTGCAAGCTGCAGAGGTTTTTTTTAACAACACACCCAGATACTAATGAAGAAACATTAATTAACATCTAATTACAGTGCAGAAAATTAACCTGCTGTCCCAGGAGTAATTAGAAGGGAATTCAGCCCGAGCTAACGGCATCTGATTCTGTGTGTAATGAATGTAATTGTTGGAGTGTGTCCAAATGAAATATACACAACATTTTCCTAGAAAGGGGAATAACAGAGGGTGGAAATGGAAGAAAGCAAATAATTTCATGGACAAAAGGAGCTTGGTTTAAACTGGCAATTACCCTAAGCATGATTAGCATGAAAATATTTCACAGCTTATCAAGTTGTCAAGCTAAGAAATCTATAATGCAATAAAAAGCACAACAGCATTTTAAAAAATAACATTTGTTCACTTTTTCCTTTCTTTTCATTTTTTATTAAGAAAATTTGAGATTTTGTTTGTTACATTAATATCTCAATCCTAGGATAGTTATCTGCCTAGTTATACATTTTTTCTACATTTCCTGGCCCCGGAGCACTTCAAAACTAGGCAGGTTTATCATTCAGAGGTCCTAACACTTCAGTAAGGCTACTTTCACACTAGTGTTTCTATTTTCTGGTATTGAGATCCGTTTTGTCCCCATTCATTGTCCATTGTGACAAAACATAACTGAACAGAACGGAGTGCTCCAAAATGCATGCCATTCCTTTCTCGTATCGGAGAGCAAACCGCAGCAAGCTGCGGTTTTCTTTCAGTCATGGGATGCGGAGCAAAACGGATTTGTCGTGACCCACAATGCAAGTCAATGGGGACGGATTTGTTTTCTCTAACACAATCTGACACAATAGAAAACGGATCTGTTCCCCATTGACTTTCAATGGAGTTCATGACAGACAAGTCTTGGCAATGTGAAAGATAATATAACCGGATCCGTTCATAACGGATGCAGATGGTTGTATTATCAGTAACGGAAGCGTTTTTGCTGAACCCTGCCGAATCCAGCAAAAACGCTAGTGTGAAAGTAGCCTTATTTGGTCAGTTATTTCCATCAGTTATTGTGAGCCAAAATTAGGTGCAGTTCAAAAACACAGAATAGGTGCAGATCTTTTCATTATATTTTATGTCTGTGTAGGCTTCACTACAAGTTTTGGCTGACAATAACTAATGGAAATAAATGATCAAATAACTGAAGTGTGCCTTAAGCCTCATTCACATGTCAGTGTTTGATCAGTGATTTCCATCAGTGATTGTGAGCCAAAACCAGTACTGGAGCCTCCACAGACATAAGGTATAAGGAAAAGATCTGCACCTGTTCTGTGTTTAGAGCCACACTTGGTTTTAGCACAGAATCACTGATGGAAATCACTGACTAAAACACTGACATATGAATGAGGCATTACTTTGAGTTCCCAAAAATAGATAAACTAAAATTCCTGAATGTGTTTATTTTAGGATGAAATTAAATGAGACTTTAAACCAGACACATTAAAGGGTTTTTTTTCCGAGTTATATATATTGATGACCTATCCTCAGGATAGGTCATCAATATCAGATCGGCGGGGGTCCGACACCCGGCACCCCCGCCGATCAGCTGTTTAAAGAGGAGGCGCGCGCCGTATCAGCGCTGCCTCCTCTTCACTGTTTACATGCTGGCCGTAACGGGGTAGTGGTGAGTAGGTGTAATTACACCTCACTGCCCCATTCATTTCTATGGGAAGTATCGCTTCCATAGACTTGTATGGAAGCGATTCTTCCCATAGAAATGAATGGGGCGGTGAGGTGTAATTACACCTACTCACCACTACCCCCGTTACAGCCAGCATGTAAACAGTGAAGAGGAGGCAGCGCTGATACGGCACGCGCCTCCTCTTCAAACAGCTGATCGGCGGGGGTGCCAGGTGTCGGACCCCCACCGATCTGATATTGAAGACCTATCCTGAGGACAGGTCATCAATATATATAACTCGGAAAACCCCATTAAGGGCCGGACAATGTGGTGATATGCAGTCCATTGTAAGTCACTGTAAATATGAGTATTATTTACACACAACATTGGTTAATAACAGAAAAAAACATCCTTCCAATGTACAACAGTGTACGAGGTATAATTTATACCTCAAAACTCACATATCAGTGCACTGCTGTATGTACTATATATATGTACATACTGCATATAAGTATGTTTAATATAAGTAGTGTGTGTGTATAATATATATATATATATATATATATATATATATATATACATACAGAGCACTGTAATCATGTAATCATATGAGACATAGAAGACAAGGTGCAGTATAATTGGTGCAGTGTGTACAGAAATATGTGGTTATACTGTGGGTGATGTAAATGAGGTAGTGGTCATTTAAAACTGTCTGTAATATTACTGTATATATGAGTGAGCAATGAGTAAAAACAGGGCATGAAAAGAGAAGTGGAGCACCTCCTCTTACCACTCCATTCCAGTCTCTATGGATCAATGCAGCTCTAATCCTTGCTGTTAAGGGGTTGAAGGACCTGTAATGATGTCATCACAAGTTTTTGCAGATGCACCTTTCCATCCTGGGAACTACAGTAAGCTGGGTCCCCCGGACACTGTCGAGATGTCAGCACGTGTTCCTGCTATCCAGAAGGGATGGTAAGGCATGGTGCACCCCAATGAGAAATAAGTCCCGAGAGTCAGGGATTAAAGTTAATCAGTGTGCTTCTTTACTGGAGGAATTTAGATGCAAGGGTTTGATGTGAGGAAAGGCCTAAGCTACATTACCTTGCGAAAGTATTCGGCCTCCTGGAACTTTTCAACCTTTTGCCACATTTCAGGCTTCAAACAAAAAGATATAACATTTTAAAATTTTGGTGAAGAATCAACAACAAGTGGGTCACAATTGTGAAGTGGAACGAAATTTATTGGATCATTTAAACTTTTTTTGTAATAATAAAACTGAAAAGTTGGAGTGGTTCAGAAAACTCACTCCAGAAGTTCATTGAGGATCTCTGAATGATCCAATGTTGTCCTAAATGACTGATGAAGATAAATAGAATCCACCTGTGTGTAATCAAGTCTCCGTATAAATGCACCTGCTCTGTGATAGTCTCAGGGTTCTGTTTAAAGCACAGGGAGCATCATGAAGACCAAGGAACACACCAGGTAGGTCCTTGATACTGTTGTGGAGAAGTTTAAAGCCGAATTTGGATACCAAACGATTTCCCAAGCTTTAAACATCCCAAGGAGCACTGTGCAAACGATCATATTGAAATGGAAGGAGTATCAGACCACTGCAAATCTACCAAGACCCGGCCGTCCCTCTAAACTTTCATCTCAAACAAGGAGAAGACTGATTAGAGATGCAGCCAAGAGGCCCATGATCACTCTGGATGAACTGCAGAGACCTACACCTGAGGTGGGAGAGTCTGTCCATAGGACAACAATCAGTCGAACACTTCACAAATCTGGCCTTTATGGAAGAGTGGCAAGAAGAAAGCCATTTCTCAAAGATATCCATAAAAAGTCTCGTTTACAGTTTGCCACAAGCCACTTGGGAGTCACAAACATGTGGAAGAAGGTGCTCTGGTCAGATGGAACCAAAATCAAACTTTTTGGAAACAATGCAAAACGATATGTTTGGCATAAAAGCAACACAGCTCATCACCCTGAACACACCATCCCCACTATCAAACATGGTGGTGGCAGCATCATGGTTTGGGCCTGCTTTTCATCAGCAGGGACAGGGAAGATGGTTAAAATTGATGGGAAGATGGATGGAGCCAAATACAGGACCATTCTGGATGAAAACTGTTGGAGTCTGCAAAAGACCTGAGACTAGGACAGAGATTTATCTTCCAACAAGACAATGATCCCAAACATAAAGCAAAATCTACAACGGAATGGTTCAAAAATAAACGTATTCAAGTCTTAGAATGGCCAAGTCAAAGTCCTTACCTGAATCCAATTGAGAATATGTGGAAAGAGTTGAAAACTGCTGTCCACAAACGCTCTCTATCCAACCTCAAAGAGCTCGAGCTGTTTTGCAAGGAAGAATGGACAAGAATTTCAGTCTCTAGATGTGCAAAACTGATAGAGACATACCCCAAGCGACTTGTAGCTGTAATCGCAGCAAAAGGTGGCGCAACAAAGTATTAATGCAAGGGGGCCAAATAATTTTGCACGCCCCACTTTTCAGTTTTATTATTAAAAAAACCGTTTAAATGATCCAATAAATTTCGTTCCACTTCACAATTGTGACCCACTTGTTGTTGATTCTTCACCAAAAATTTAAAATGTTATATCTTTTTGTTTGAAGTCTGAAATGTGGCAAAAGGTTGAAAAGTTCCAGGGGGCCGAATACTTTCGCAAGGCACTGTAGCTTTCCCTCTCTCCCTTCAGAAGGCTGGTACCCTGGTCAAAGGCCACGGTCTGTAACTCAGTAGTCCGGGTGACTCTTTGGTCACAGGGCTGGTGACCCATGGTCTGTGGCTCAGCGTCCCCATCTCAGCATCTTCTTCTGGTCACTCATGCAGACTGGCATGGGTCTCCTCTCCAAGCACTGGTCCCTAAATGCAGAACACTAGGGGCTCTGACTGCTCTGCTTATATACCATCTCTAGCTAGACTGGAACCTTCTAGTGGAAGGGATGGAGTGGAGAAACTCAGCACAAACAGATGCATCGTAACACTTTCTGCCTATCATAGACTTACATTAGAGCTTCAATGATGCTCAATTGTTTCCAGACATAACAACATAGCTAAAACCAGACATTCAAAAGGTCAGTCTGTCTGGTTTTGGTAGTAAACAAGTCTGACTTTTTTCCTCCGAAACATGCTCTTCTTTATACCCTATGGAAGCTGTGGAAAATTACCAGCTTCTAATTCAAAGTCCCAAAAGTCTCTCAGTATTCATTAACCCTTTCCACAGAGCCTTGCAAATACAGTGCAAATGAACAAAATATATATCACAACATACATATGAAATGCAGTTAAACAGTATTAAACAGTGTATATTAACCTTTTCAAGTGAAATAAGGTAAGAAGTGTATACAGTAACTTTTCATAGGGAAAACAAGCAAATGTCCAGACTTCAAAGTACCCCTTCTCCAAGGTACTACACTGTCCATAGAGAAAATGGACAGAATACATCTGTTCACTTCTGCATGAAAAAGATCTAAATAGGTAGATTCAATTGTCAGTTGTCAGTGTCACTGACCATTTGATTGTTAAGGGAAAATCACAGGATGTCCTATCTTCATTAGATTTCATGCAGAACTTGTCGATTCAAGTCAATGGGTCAGTAAAAAAAATTATGCATACAGAGAGACAGATTGTTTTGCTGGGTGTTTAGTCTTCCATTTTTTTCAGAGATGTGAAAAACATATGTAAACCGATGACATCCACGCATGCAGAAAATACTGACAAACTGAATGCAATTGCAGATAAAGAAGAGAAAGTGAAGTAAAATCGTCAGTTCTTGAATGACAGAATTTGGATGAGTTCCATGTCGCTTATATAAAATAAGCTTTAAACAAAGGAGTAATGATGGCAATGTACTGTAATTAAAAAAGACAAAAGAAAAAAGGAAATTGCTGAATAAGACCGTTCAGGTCATGTTCACATTAGGATCATAGCCTCCTCTCTTAACCCCTTAACGTTATATGACATATATAGTCATCATGGAGCACTGCTACTTAGTGCTTCATGGCGAATATTCTCATCATGGCACTAAACTGTCACCATGTCCATATACACGGTGACAGTGCTAAGATTGCTGCTGTTACATACAGCCAGGGATCTCAGCTAACTGGCCAGGGACCAATGAGGGTGGTCCCAAGCTGGTGATCGCTTTGATTGGCTAATCTTTACAGATTAGCCAATCAGAGGATTGTAATGCCAGTTACAGGTAGATGCGTCTTTATAGGCCCCCTGCAGCCCCCAATGTGGCCCTGCAGCCCCCAATGTCCCTGATCGGGCCCCCAATCATTTTCAGGATGACCCCTGATAACCCCTTCCATGCTTCAGTCCGTAGAAACTGCTGTATGAAAGGGGTTAACAGGGGGAGGGAACTCCTTCCGTCTTGCATTGGGCCGCTTTGCTGAAATGGTAGCGTTGCAATGGTTGAGGGGTTAACAGAAGGAGGGAGCTTGTTCCCTCTCCCATTGGGCAGCTGCACTGCAATGGCAGCATCCAGATTGTTACCATGGCAACCAGAGGCCTTACAAAAGCCTACTAGGTTGCCATATACCCTAAGCCTGACAGGTGCTGGCAGAGGCAGGACGCTGATCAGGCTTAGTGTCGCTGACAATGCCCTGCAAAACACTATTGCAGTGTATTGCACAGTCATCAGACACACTGGATCTTCAAGAACCAAGTGGGTCTGAGTACAAAAAGTATTAAAAAAATACAAATTTCAATAAAAAAAATAGCTTTTTCCTATATGCACACATTTACTGTATAATTGGTTAAAAATGAAAAAAAAAATAAAGTACACTACACATGATTGGTATGTTACTTATCCCACATAGTGAACAACATAAGAATAAGAGTAAAAACACTGACAGAATTGCAATTTTTGCCCCTCACATGCCAAAAAATAGTATATGATCCCCAATATGGTACAAATAAAAACTACAGTTTCACCCGCAGAAAAACAAGCCCTCACACAGCCCAGTTAACAAAAAATAAAAAAGTCATGGTCCCTTAAAGCAATGTAGGCTAATTCCATGTTAAAAAATCCATATGCTCCTTCCCTTCTGAACGCTGTCATGTCCTCAAACAGCAGTTTACAATCACAAATAGGGTGTTTCCATATTCAGAGGAAAATTCAAAATAAGCTGTGGGGTGCACTTTATCCTGTTACTTCTTTTGATAATGAAACATTTGAGGATAACGCTGATTGTGAAAATGAAACATTTGTGGATAAAACAACACTTTATTGAAAAAAATGCAATTTTTCATTTTCACAGCCAACTGTTTCTATATTCTATTAAATGTTTTTTGGGTGAATACACTCGTCCCACTCCTAAATGAATGCCTTGATGGGTGTACTTTCCAAAATTGAGTCACTTTTTGGTGGTTTCCTTTTTAGGGGTACCTCAGGGACATGGCATTCAAAAATCATCCCTCCAAAAGCCATATGATGCTTCTTTCATTCTAAGCCCTGCTGAGTGCCCATACAGCAGTTTATGCCCACATATGGGATGTTTCTATATTCAGGAGAAAATGGATAACAAATAGTGGGTTGAACTTTTTCCTGTTACCCATTGTTAAAATTAAAAATTAGGGCCTAAAGTGACATTTTCTTGTAAAATATGTCATTTTTAATTTTCACAGCCAAGTGTTTATATTTTTCTATGAAACAAAGTGTTCACTACCCCACTTGAAATCTTCCTTGGGAGGTGTAGTTTCTAACATGGGGTTGGTCGATTTTTGGGGGCTTCTACTGTAGGTGGTGCATCAGGAAGTCTTCAAATACAACATGGGCCCAGAAAATTATTCCAAATACCAAAATCTGCCAAAAATCCAAAAACTATATAGTGCTCCTTCCCTTCTAAGCCCTGTGGTGTGCCTATACAGCAGTTTACAATGACATATGTTTCTGTAAACTGAAGAATCATGGTGATAAATATTGAGGCTTTTTTGGTTGAAAAACCTTGCTTTTTTGCAGTAAAATTGGTTTGAAATGGAACATTTGAAAAAAAGTGACAGTTTGAAATGTCTTTTATTTTCCTTAAATTCATGTGGGACACCTAAAGGGTTAACATATTTTTTAAAATCAGTTTTGAAAAATGCGAGAGGTGTAGTTACTAAAATGGGATAATTTATGGGTGGTTTCTATTATGTATTCCCCACAAAGTAACTTCGAAACTGAACTGGTCCTTTGGAAATTTTCTTAAAAATGTTAAAATTTGTTTCTAAACTGACATTTGACTCTCAGCCTGAAAGAACGTTTAAAACAAAATAATAAACATTTAATGAAGTCAATGGTCTAAAATTGGGATTCACTATTTATTCAGTCAGAACAGGCGAACTGAAAACCACAATGCGCACAGAGGGTCGTCTCATATACATCATCTGCACATATGGATTTCTGAATGAACACATCAGGCGGGCTCATGTGGATCACTGCATTTAATGACTCTACATCATTTACACACCAAAATGACACTCGAAGACAGGTGCTGTACACCTACGGTCAATCCCCCGTATGTAAGCCTTCCAGTGAGGCAATATGAACTCTGAATGGAGGCGGGGAAACTGACCTCACACAGGTAGGCTTCTGTGTAGCTCAAACTCACCCCTAACCTGCCTAAGGATATCTACATATAGCAGTCACGCTCGGTACATGTGAACTGTAGCGTGCAGGCACCGGCGCTGTGATGGTCGTAAACTGACATTTGCAAAATGATGCCAACATAAAGTAGACATATGGGGAATGTTAAGTATGACATATTACTATCTGTTGTAAAAGCAGAGAATTTCAAATTTAGAAAATTGCTAGTTGTTCCAAACTTTGATAAATTTTGGATTTTTTAATAAATAAAGGTAAAACTTATCGACTCAAATTTACCACTAACATGAAGTATGACGTGTCACTAGAAAACAACCTCAGAATCGGTTAGATAAATAAAAACATTCCAAAATTATTACCACATAAAGTGACACATCAGATTTGCAAAATTTCGCCTGGTCCTTAAGGTGAAAAATGCTTCGGTCCTGAAGGGGTTAACGGTGTCTCAGATTCTATGATGAATCTGTTTTCTGATGAATGTAAAGAGAGCCTTATGGACAATATTGAATTGAATGGACTGCAGGCTTTGCTATTCTTCCCATCACAACACTCTTCAAAAACCCAGACAGAAACTAATATAATAAGGGTGAATGTTTGCGAAATTGCATGATAAATTATTCTTAATGCCCCCTGTATGCCACTCTATATAGTGATTACAGTAAGTGTAACGCCAGTCTAGTGCCATGATCTCTGTCATACACTCCTACAACAAACATGCCATTTAGCTTATTAATCACTTTGATACAGCTAACTGACTAATGTGATTAAAATGTGAGGGTCAGGGTCTATCTTGAGGGTCAGAAAGGGATACAGGGAGTATTGGACATGTTTTTTTCTTATTTCTTTTTTAACTTCATGAGAATAATTGCACAAAAAATAAGAAATAAGAAATTATGAAGATTAACTCAGATACGATTAATTTACAGAGAGTAAAAAATGGAAGAGACTAAACAAAATGCAAAACTTGCATACTGCAAGCGAAAAACTTTGAACTGTATTTTCTTTTTTTTTTTTTACTATAAACCAACTGACAAAAACATGGTCCAAAAATGCTTCAAATAATTCAAAAGTAAAAAAAACCATGCCACAAAAATATGTTTTTGTTTTTTAATTGCGTTTTTGTGCACTTTTGCATTTTTAGTGATGTTTTTTGCACTTGCACCAAATCTTTCTGTGTTATTTCTCACTTTCACAGTCAGCATTTATTTAGTAGTTTATATCAGTATTTGTAAGTGAAAACCAGAAGAGGAACCTACAGCAAAATGTAATTGTGTTTTGTTCCCACTCAGGTTTTCGCTTACAAATACTGATGAAAAATAATGACCATGCCAAAGTGAACTTGGGGTACGGCCACACGGTCAGGTTTCCTGATGCAGTTTTGGAAGCCAAAATCAGGAATGGATCATAAAAGAAGAGAAAGCAGAAAGGACAGATATAGCTTCTCTTTTTTTTATTCACTCCTGGTTTTAGCCTCCAAAACTGCATGCAAAAACTTGACCATGTGCCAGTACCCTTAATAGAAAAAATAGCTAGCAAAAAAAAAACTTGGTTGACACAGCATTTGAAAGAAAATGCTGTTACGGTAAGCCATAGCTGTATGGAGTATGGGAAAAAAAACATCAGTAGTGTCTATGCCCTTTTTAGTGGTAAAAAACACCAAAACACCAGTGCAAAATTATGTGTGTAGGGACCCCAGGGATTGATGAAAAACACACTGGCTGTATTAGCTAAAATATAACATGGGAAATAGGACATTTTTTGTCTAGTGGCGTTTACCTCAATTTGCTTTTTTAAAAACATTAAGTTTTTAAAAGCATAGCATGCTAAAGCTATGGGTTTTTCAGGCATTTCTCTACAGGGGAAAAATGCCTGAAAAAACCCAGTCCACACATTTGTTTTGAAAGAAACATACTAAAGAAGGCCAGAAAAATTTATGCAAGAAGTTTGTATGGCTTCTTTTAGTGGTAAAAAATACTACAGCAAATTCATGTGTGCACATCTGTTTTGCTTACTCCGATGTTAATAGCTGTGATATCCACTAAAGGTATTGGAAGGCTGCCGATCCAATCAGATTAC
Source organism: Rhinella marina (assembly GCA_900303285.1). Taxonomy (NCBI): domain Eukaryota; kingdom Metazoa; phylum Chordata; class Amphibia; order Anura; family Bufonidae; genus Rhinella; species Rhinella marina. The sequence continues at coordinate 14,466 of ONZH01017944.1, forward strand.
CTCCTTAATTAAAATATACCTTGTTATTATACAGACACTTTGGGACTGTTTATGAAAATGCACTAACTAACATAAATGGGAAACTGTCCAGCTGTTACATATCGCACTTACAGATTGCACATTTACGTGCCAGGTTCCAGATCAAGCCTGGCACTGGACAATCACTGTTTCTCTAATTGAGACAGCCAATTAGAGATCATACGCTGTGCACACTGCTTTTATATTATCACTTTCTGCTTCATAGCAACAAGGCTGAATACAAGATGGAGCAGCTCATAAATAAAGCACTGCAAAGAAACGCAATCACATTTTGTATTATTTAAAGGGATAAATTATATAGAACGTAGCTCTCACTCTGGACAAAATAATGCAGGTACAAATATATTATAAATAATATTTATTGATTAATGTTGTATCAACCTACAAATACATACTTCCTGAATATAGGCTCATTTATTGGTTACATAGTGAATATATAAAAAATAATAAATATAAACAATATAGAGAAAATGACATTCACCAATCCAATCATAGGCCTGACATCAAAATGAATTTAAATAGAAATAAAAATAAATGAATAAAAAGTCTAGGTATTGTAATATAATTAATAATAAACCTGTCAATCCTCCTATGTATCTAGGTAGTATGAACTTTATAAAAAAAATATAAAGACGGAAAAGAAAAAAAATTATCAATGTCCCATAGTTTCACACATGGTGAAATTTCGTGGAGCCTTTGGTCAGTATATTATCAGAAACCTGGAATACAGTTGATTGTTCATATAAAAAGTACTGGTCCAAAACAATAGGTACTGTTCCAAAGTATTACTTGTCCAGACTAATGGGCACTTCATGTACTGTAGCAGTATTTTCAGTAATTTGAGCAGCCATATGTGCAGCAAGCCTCTGAAGAGCCGGTGCAGAGGATGGGAGTGGTAGTGGCCCTGATGAGATGTTGTGTCATGGTGTACTTCCTCAGGTCATAGCTCCCTGGAGTTTGGTGCAGTGAAAGTATAGATTGAAGACTCAAACCAGAAGTAAACGTATAACACTCTCTTTATTTAGTACAAAATGTAACTTATGAAGTATAGTTTTCATGGCATCAGAAGGTATGGTGGATGGATGGATGCCAATAGGTTGGCACTAGCAATAAATACAAAGTACAGTCTTCCTGGCATCAGATGAGATGGTATGGTGGCTGGTTGGATACCAATAGTTTGGCACTAGCAAGTACTTTGCAGATTTAGGTGTCCACTGTAGTACAGGCTTAATGTTTGTCTGGCCTTGCGATAGTTTAGGTAGGTGGTGGTGTCTGAGCTGTTGTCCATCACCTTGCAGCAGTGTCTGTAAAAATGTATTTCGTTGATGACTCTGCTGTCTCATCTCTCAAGGAAGGATTAAGTTGTTCTCACAGGAGAAAATCTAGTTCCTGAGTTTTCTACACAGGGGGAAATAATACAGTTCCTGGGAATGGAAGGTCTTACATGTCCTTCCTCACTCCCCGACTATCCGGAGAGGAACCACCTCTCCTTTCTCTGTCTCACTAGACTGGAACTCCCCTTCCTGGTAGGAAGTAGGACCAGTCCACTCCTACTAAGGGTGGTTAGCTCTGTTCCTGCCAACCATTGCCCAATGATCTCCTCTGATGGAATAAATTCATATAAACATGAAAATAAAATACATTACATCTAAAACAATTGAAGATACAACCAGGTCTAGTGTACTGCAAATGCTATACAGTTTAGTTAAAGTATGTCTCTGGTGTTGTGGTGTATCATGCTCTACTTATTCAGTGACTATACCACATGTCTGAGAATTATTACATACCATAAGTGCTTATATCTCTTATCTGGATATACATAAATTATTCCATAAGATTAGTGTGCGCACTGTGTCTTACCATCCCTGAATGAGTTGTAAGTGTTTGCGGCTTGTAGTTGTATACTATGTTATGTTCTTGCTGCTCTCCTCTTGTGGTTATATGCTGCTCTTGCAGGCCTGCGCACACTTTGACTCTCGTTTCTTCCTGACATGCTTCTCAGGTGATTTTCACTTGCCACTGCTTGTTTTGCTGGTGTCCATATAGGAATGATCATATATAACTGACGCTCCATATGTACAGACAGATACAGCTGTCAGATGCATTTCAGGGTTATCTCAACTCCAATCTCAGTGTATCTAGTGTGGCAGGATTTCTGCATCCTTCCTATATGTTGTCATTTGGGGTTGATATAAAAAAGCAGAAATTGATTGCCAGGATAACTATCAAAAATGTCCAAAAGATGGGAATGGATTGCCAGAATAAAATCTATTCATATAAAGTACACTATATGGCAGGGCTGGCCAACCTGCGGCTCTCCACCTGTTGCAAAATTACAACTCCCAGCATGCCCAGTCTGCCTACAGCTATCAGCCTACAACAGGGCATGATGGGAGTTGTAGTTTTACAACAGCTGGAGAGTCGCAGGTTGGCCAGTCCTGCTACATGGCATATAGTTAAATCTGGTTACATTACAAAACATATTGGATCCATTTTTCATTCATATATACAACAAATCTCTGGTGTCCATGAGGTCTATCACCCTTCAGCTGTATGTTCAGGTGTAGATTTCATCAATACATTGTAAATATATTGTTGAGTGTTGGGGTTGACTGCCTATATGGCAGCCACTGACTTCCTAAGGAGTTGCCCTGGCCATACAATTATTTCTGCGTTTTGAGTCCCTGTGAGAAAAGCACATTACAAATATTTGTCATGATTGTCAAGTCAATATTCTGTAATTTTTATTCTATTTAACCGTGGATGATTTATGAGAATATGTAAATACATGTAAATGTAAAGAATATATTGTGTTACATTCCTACTAGCCCCATACATCACTAAAGTCCTCCCTGAAATACTGCAGTTTTTTTGTGTTTTCTAGTGTGTTTTGTTGCATGTTTTTGCATTTTCATGCATTTTATGAATAAAATAATAAAAGAGAAACCTAAAAGTAAAATTTTTCTTCAAAACGAAAAGTCTCCTACAAAACAAAAACCATCCTCTAAAACAAAAATCTCCCTCCAAAAGAACTTTTTACTCTCAAAGAATCTTCAAAGGATCTATATGCTTTATCATTACTAGTCAGTTTATATGATAATGTGATTATTATATATTATGGCCTTTAGTATTTTTGAGTATTTGATATTGATATATATTTTTTCTTTTCCTTTTTAAATTTTTTTATATTTATTATTATACTTATAGATACATAGGAGGATTGCTAGGTTTATTATTAGAGATGAGCGAGCATACTCGTCTGAGCTTGATACTCGTTCGAGTATTAGGGTACTCGTAAGTGCTCACTACTCGGACGAGAATCTCGCCATGCTCGAGGAAATGGCAACTTCCGCATCGTGCTTTTTTGGCGCCTATAAACACAGCCAATCACAAGCCAGGAGACTCTACGGTACACCCAGCATCACGTGGGGCCCTTACATGTTGATAGCAGGGGTTGGCTGGCCTGGTCAGGTGACCCTGGAATATACTAGTGACTGGCCGCGTTGCTCGGCTCAGATGCCGTCTGGATGTTGTTAGGGATAGAGCTGCTGCCTTTCAGGGAGAGTGTTAGGGCCTGCATTTAGTTCTCTGTTAGGCAGGAATCACCCACAAAGAACCCAACAGCCCTTCTAAGGGCTAGAAGACATTTTTTTTTGTCTCCTGGCTTGGCTGGCTGGCTGGCACTAGTAGTGCAGCTATCGCCATATATAACCCCCTTTTTTATGTTATATCTCAGTGATACAAATCCATTGCACACAGCAGTGTGGAACCATTCTGTGTGTCACAGTTCAGTACACTCACTATTTTCTGTCCAGGTGACACTTTCTGTACGTCACAGAATAGAACCAAGTCATTTGCTACCTGTCACGTATACAGCTTGATCCTAAAAATTTCTGTGCGACATTTGTCTGGGTCGCAGTCTAAATAGCCACCGTCAGTAGGGTGTCAGTCAGCTCTACCATAGTTTCTGCACGTAAAGGTTCCCAAAAAAACAAAACTACAAAAAAAATATTAAAAAAAATATTTAAAAAAATTAGTTTTTTTGTTGTTTTAGCTCAGTGATACAAATCCATTTCACACAGTTGCGTGTAACCTTTCTGTGTGTCACAGTTCAGCACACTCGCTCCAATCCGTATATTCTGTACAGGTGACACTTTCTGTATGTCACAGAATACAACCAAGTCATTTGCTGCCTGTCACGTATATAGATTGATCCTAAAAATCTCTGTGCGACATTTGTCTGGGTCGCAGTCTAAATAGCCACCGTCAGTAGGGTGTCAGTCAGCTCTATCATAGTTTCTGCACGTCACGTTAAAAAAAAAAAAAAAGATAAAAAAAATATTTAAAAAAATTATTTTTTTTGTTGTTTTAGCTCAGTGATACAAATCCATTTCACACAGTTGCGTGTAACCTTTCTGTGTGTCACAGTTCAGCACACTCGCTAAAATCCGTATATTCTGTCCAGGTGACACTTTCTGTACGTCACAGAATACAACCAAGTCATTTGCTACCTGTCACGTATATAGATTGATCCTAAAAATCTCTGTGCGACATTTGTCTGGGTCGCAGTCTAAATAGCCACCGTCAGTAGGGTGTCAGTCAGCTCTACCATAGTTTCTGCACGTCACGTTCCAAAAAAAACAAAACTACAAAAAAAATATTAAAAAAAATATTAAAAAAAATTAGTTGTTTTGTTGTTTTAGCTCAGTGATACAAATCCATTTCACACAGCTGCGTGTAACCTTTCTGTGTGTCACAGTTCAGCACACTCTCCAATCCGTATATTCTGTCCAGGTGACACTTTCTGTACGTCACAGAATACAACCAAGTCATTTGCTACCTGTCACGTATATAGATTGATCCTAAAAATCTCTGTGCGACATTTGTCTGGGTCGCAGTCTAAATAGCCACCGTCAGTAGGGTGTCAGTCAGTTCTACGATAGTTTCTGCACGTCACGTTCCAAAAAAAACTAAACTAAAAAAAAAATATAAAAAAAAAATTAGTTTTTTTGTTGTTTTAGCTCAGTGATACAAATCCATTTCACACAGCTGAGTGTAACCTTTCTGTGTGTCACAGTTCAGCACACTCTCTCCAATCCGTATATTCTGTCCAGGTGACACTTTCTGTACGTCACAGAATACAACCAAGTCATTTGCTACCTGTCACGTATATAGATTGATCCTAAAAATCTCTGTGCGACATTTGTCTGGGTTGCAGTCTAAATAGCCACCGTCAGTAGGGTGTCAGTCAGCTCTACGATAGTTTCTGCACGTCACGTTCCAAAAAAAACTAAACTAAAAAAAAAATATTAAAAAAAAAATTAGTTTTTTTGTTGTTTTAGCTCAGTGATACAAATCCATTTCACACAGCTGCGTGTAACCTTTGTGTGTCACAGTTCAGCACACTCACTCCAATCCGTATATTCTGTCCAGGTGACACTTTCTGTACGTCACAGAATACAACCAAGTCATTTGCTACCTGCCACGTATATAGATTGATCCTAAAAATCTCTGTGCGAAATTTGTCTGGGTCGCAATCTAAATAGCCACCGTCAGTAGGGTGTCAGTCAGTTCTACGAGCTCCTCCACCTCAACCTCCTATCCCCCAGTCTGCGCCCTCCCAGGAAAATTTGGAATGCGATCCGGCATACTCTCAGGAACTGTTTTCTGGACCCTTCCCAGAGTCACAAACCACTTCTCAGGTTGCTGCTGACCTCGTTCCCGATGCCCAAGTTTTCCAACTGTCGCAGTCTGTGGGTGATGATGATGATGATGATGATGACAATGTTGAGTTAGTGGAAGAAGTTTGTAAAGAGGTGTCAGACTATGAGGAGACACGGTTGTCAGACAGTGGTGCAGTTGTTGTTAGGGGAGGAATTCCGAGGGGGGAGCAGACTGAGGAATCGGAGGATGACGAGGTGACTGACCCAAGCTGGGTTGATATGCCGAGTGAAGACAGTGCTTCTGAGGCGGAGGCGAGTGCTGCACCAGAACAGGTTGGAAGAGGCAGTGGTGTGGCCAGAGGGAGAAGCAGGGCCAGAGTTGGTGCATCAGCAGCAACTGTTTCACGTAGTGAAGCTCCTGTGGCGAGGCCTAGATGTTCGCAAGTCTGGAGGTTCTTTAAAGAAAGTTAGGATGACCGACGGACTGTGGTGTGCAACCTGTGCCACACCAGGATCAGCAGGGGTGCCACCACTACTAGCCTAACCACCACCAGCATGCGCAGTGCTAAACACACCACTCAATGGAGACAAGGCCGTTCACCACCTCCTGCGGGTCACACCACTGCTCCTTCCCCTGTGTCACTCGCTGCCTCTGCTAGTCAACCCCCCGCGTCACTCGCTGCCTCTGCTAGTCAACCCCCTGCCCAGGACCCCGGCACGAGCGCCTCCCGCCGGAAAACCACACCTTCGCCTCCACGATCCTCCACAGTGTCCACCAATGTGTCCCAGCGCAGCGTTCAGCTGTCTTTACAGCAGACGCTGGAGCGCAAGAGGAAATACAGTTCCACCCACCCACATGCCCAAGCCCTCAACGTCCACATCTCCAAATTGCTTAGCCTGGAGATGCTGCCCTATAGGCTGGTAGAGACCGAGGCCTTTCGCAATCTCATGGCGGTGGCTGCCCCTCGGTATTCCGTCCATAGCCGCCACTATTTTTCCTGATGTGCCGTCCCAGCCCTACACCATCACGTGTCACAGAACATCATCCGTGCCCTGACCAACGCTGTTTCTGATAAGGTCCACCTAACCACGGACACGTGGACAAGTGCTGCCGGGCACGGACACTATATCTCACTGACGGCACATTGGGTTAACTTGGTGGAGGGTGGGACCGAGAATGACCCTGGGGCTGCTCATGTACTGCCCACACAGAGGATTGCGGGGCCTACCTCGGTCACGGTCTCTCAGACGTACTATGCCTCCTCCTCCTCCGACCCCTCCTCCTCCTTCACCGAATTACCATCCGTGGGCACGGCGCCTTCAGTCGGTAGCTCTAGGCGCAGCAGCAGTGCCGTGGGTAAGCGCCAGCAGGCGGTGCTCAAACTGCTGAGCTTAGGTGACAAAAGGCACACCGCCCAAGAGCTGTTACAGGGCATCACAGCACAGACCGATGTGTGAACCTCAAGCCAGGCGTAACCTGGTGGCGGCTCTGCAACTCGGCAGACTGACACATGTGCCATGCCTGGCCCACGTGTTCAATCTCATAGTTCAGCGGTTCCTCAAGACATACCCCAATCTGTCTGATTTGCTCACCAAGGTGCGCCGCATCTGTGCGCATTTCCGCAAGTCGAGCACAGATGCTGCCACTCTCAGGGCAGCGCAGCGCCGTCTACAACTGCCCGCTCACCGACTGTTGTGCGATGTGCCCACGAGATGGAATTCCACATTAAACATGTTATCCAGAGTTTACCAGCAGCGCAGAGCGATTGTAGACTGCCAGATGTCAACTTCCACCAGAACTGGTAGTCAGGTCAGTCAGATTCCTCAAGTCTACAATGAGGAGTGGACGTGGATGTCTGATATCTGCCAGGTGTTGAGCAACTTTGAGGAGTCAACACAGATGGTCAGCGGCGATGCCGCCATTATTAGCCTCACCATCCCGCTGCTTTGCCTGTTGAAAAACTCACTGCTCAGCATGAAGTCGGATGCTTTGCGCTTGTCACAAGAGACGGTGGAGGAAGATACGTCGCTTGATAGCCAGAGCACCCTCCGGTCTGTTTCTCAGCGCGTATCGGAGGAGGGGGATGAGGAGGAAGAGGAGGAGAATGTCGGCGAGACAGTAGAGGGTACCAGTGCTCAGTCCTTAACTCTTGAGCGTGTATGGGCTGAAGAGGAGGACTTGGAGGAGGAGGAGGAGGAAATGGAGAGTCAGGCCAGTGAGGAGAGGAAATTCTTGCATGTTGGGACTCTGGCACACATGGCAGACTTCATGTTAGGCTGCCTATCCCGTGACCCTCGCGTTAGAAGAATTTTTTCAAACACCGATTACTGGGTGTTCACTCTCCTGGACCCACGGTACAAGCAGAACCTTTCCACTCTCATCCCTGTAGAGGAAAGGAGTATGAGAGTGAATAGATATCAACAGGCCCTGGTGCACAAGCTGAAACAATTCTTCCCATCTGACGCCGCTAGCGGCAGAGGGCATGGTTCTGTGGGCCAAGTAGCGGGGGAGAGGAGGCGAGCAAGCAGCTTGTCCAGCACTGGCAGGGGAACGCTCTCCAAGGCCTTTGCCAGTTTTATGTCACCCCAGCAAGACACTGTCACCTGTCCCCAGTCTAGGCAGAGTAGGGGGGAGCTGTACAGAAAGATGGTGAGGGAGTACCTAGCTGACCATACCAACGTCCGTAGCGATCACTCTGCTTCATACAACTACTGGGTTTCAAAGCTGGACACGTGGCCTGAACTGGCGCTGTACGCCTTGGAGGTGCTGGCCTGCCCTGCCACTAGCGTGCTGTCAGAGCGGGTATTCAGTGCACCTGGTGGCGTCATCACCGATAAGCGTACACGCCTGTCAACTGACAGCGCTGACAGGCTGACGCTTATTAAAATGAACAAAGCATGGATTTCACCGGAATTCAAATCTCCTCCGGGGGAAAGCAGCTAAAGATTTAAATAACTTATGTATCCGATTCCTCTTCTCTACTCCTCCTACTCCTCCTCCATATCGTCTTTGCCTAACGCTGACCAAAAAAACGCCATTTTTCAGAGGTCCAACTGGAACTCTTTTACCACAATTTTTCAGGAGGGCCACCTACAGGCCCTCTGTCCAAACAATTTTTCCGGAGGTCCACCTACAGGCCCTCTGTCCAAACAATTTTTCCGGAGGTCCACCTACAGGCCCTCTGTCCAAACAATTTTTCTGGAGGTCCACCTACAGACCCTCTGTCCAAACAATTTTTCCGGAGGTCCACCTACAGGCCCTCTGTCCAATTCCAGTTTCCAGTTTTATTTGCGCAAACTGCGTAAATTTTTATTTTTGGGATAGGTTTGAAAAATAATATTAACTGCGTATCTATATTGCCCAACATTGGATACGGTAGCAAGTAGAAGACCAAACACATGCTGCCCACAGGGTTCCGCAAATTCCTGGTCCACAATGTCAAGGAGCTCGAGGTTCTGTTGATGAGCAACAAGTCCTTCTGTGCTGAAATCGCCCACAACTTCCCCATCTAAGAACCTAAAGACCATTGTGGAGAGAGCGGCACAGCTCGCCATCAAAGTGACGAACCCCAACACCACACTGCGCAGAGAAGATAACAGATAAATATCTCTGTGGTTATTTGTGCTAAATTAAAGTTTAATAAACACAAAAAAAAATTGATCTGTTCCTGTGCCTGATCCACCCAAGTTGAATCTGTCCCATCATGAGAAAGTCCCCCCAAGGAGTCCCCACTGTAACTTGCTTCCCATACAACTACCTCACGCCCCGACACCTGTGTCTCGCCATTGTCCACCACCTCCTCAGACAACACTGGTAAATCCACACTGTCAGCACACGGAAACAGCAAAAGGTCTAGCGAATTGGGGCAGAGAATGTTCTCGGCTAGCACATCAGAGAAGGGGTGACTATGGGGTTCCAGGGAGTACGTGACCACATGCAATATCCATTTAAAAGTCATGCCACAATTGATCGAGCTCATAATTGACAATTGTACCGGTTGATGCTAAATTTTTAAGTAGGGGTCCTGCATCGTCATTCTAACTCCATTCGGCTGTTGTCACCACCACACACGCTAGCCCAGGGGGCAGTCCTCTGGCTCTTCCAATTCAACCTCCTTCCCCCCAGCCTGCCCACCCACCTACATGCCCTTTCTCCAAACAATTTTTCCGCAGGTCCACCTACAGGCCCTCTGTCCAAACAATTTTTCCAGAGGTCCACCTACAGGCCCTCTGTCCAAACAATTTTTCCGGAGGTCCACCTACAGGCCCTCTGTCCAAACAATTTTTCTGGAGGTCCACCTACAGGCCCTCTGTCCAAACAATTTTTCCGGAGGTCCACCTACAGGCCCTCTGTCCAAACAATTTTTCTGGAGGTCCACCTACAGGCCCTCTCTCCAAACAATTTTTCTGGAGGTCCACCTACAGGCCCTCTGTCCAAACAATTTTTCCGGAGGTCCACCTACAGGCCCTCTGTCCAAACAATTTTTCTGGAGGTCCACCTACAGGCCCTCTCTCCAAACAATTTTTACGGAGGTCCACCTACAGGCCCTCTCTCCAAACAATTTTTCCGGAGGTCCACCTACAGGCCCTCTGTCCAAACAATTTTTCCGGAGGTCCACCTACAGGCCCTTTCTCCAAACAATTTTTCCGCAGGTCCACCTACAGGCCCTATCTCCAAACAATTTTCCCGGAGGTCCACCTACAGGCCCTCTCTCCAATTCCAGTTTCCAGTTTTATTTGCACAAACTGCGTAAATTTTTATTTTTGGGATAGGTTTGAAAAATAATATTAACTGCGTATCTATATTGCCCAACATTGGATAAGGTAGCAAGTAGAAAACCAAACACATGCTGCCCACAGGGTTCCGCAAATTCCTGGTCCACAATGTCAAGGAGCTCGAGGTTCTGTTGATGAGCAACAAGTCCTTCTGTGCTGAAATCGCCCACAACTACCCATCTAAGAACCTAAAGACCATTGTGGACAGAGCGGCACAGCTCGCCATCAAAGTGACGAATCCCAACGCCACACTGCGCAGAGAAGATAACGAATAAATATCTCTGTGGTTATTTGTGCTAAATAAAAGTTAAATAAACACAAAAAAAAAATTGATCTGTTCCTGTGCCTGATCCACCCAAGTTGAATCTGTCCCATCATGAGAAAGTCCTCCCAAGGAGTCCCCACTGTAACTTGCTTCCCATACAACTACCTCACGCCCCGACACCTGTGTCTCGCCATTGTCCACCACCTCCTCAGACAACACTGGTAAATCCACACTGTCAGCACACGGAAACAGCAAAAGGTCTTGCGAATTGGGGCAGAGAATGTTGTGGGCTAGCACCTCAGAGAAGGGGTGACTATGGGGTTCCAGGGAGTACGTGACCACATGCAATCTCCATCTAAAAAGTCATGCCACACTTGATCAATCTCATAATTTACGACTGTACCGGTTGATGCTAAATTTTTAAGTTGGTGTCCTATGTCGTCATTCTAACTCCATTCGGCTGTTGTGACCACCATACACGCTAGCCCAGGGGGCACTCCTCTGGCTCTTCCAGCTCAACCTCCTTCCCCCCAGCCTGCCCCCCACCTACAGGCCCTCTCTCCAAACAATTTACATCTTTGTCTTATCTTTCTCTATCTCCAAACCATTTTTCCGGATAGCTGCCATATACGGTTTTAAACTGAGTAGTATACATAGAAGACATACCACACTTGATCAATCTCATAATTTACAACTGTACCGGTTGATGCTAAATTTTTAAGTTGGGGTCCTGCGTCGTCATTCTAAATACATCCGGCTGTTAACACCACCACACACGCTAGCCCAGGGGGCACTGCTCTGGCTCTTCCAGCGAAACTTCCTTCCCCCCACCTACAGGCCCTCTCTCCAAACAATTTACCCGGATAGGGGACGTATTAGATATTGTACTGATGTTTTTTGTTTTTCTTCTTTTAATTGCCTCCTGACCTGTGATAGGCAGAGCATGGACACGTCCCCTTAGCTGCAGTGGGAAAGACACTCCCCTGGCCAGAGCAAGCTTTTTTTCCGTTGTCGAAAAATATAAGGTCCCAAGATAGGGGACGTATACGGTATTAAACTGAGAAGAATCGATACCATACCGGTTGAAGCAACAGTTTTTCCAAATCCATTCCGGCTGTTGTCTCCTTCCCCCCCACCTACAGGCCCTCTCTCCAAACAATTTACCCAGGTAGGGGACGTATTAGATACTGTACTGATTTTTTTTTTGTTCTTCTTTTAATTGCCTCCTGCAATAGATGGGAATCGAACCCGGGTCAACTGCTTGGGAAGCAGCTATGCTCACCACTTTACCACCAACAGCCACAGCAACTGATAAGAACAGATACTAAACTTGATGTGAGCTGCAGTGCCAGCATGAGCAGTGGTGTCACCTGCAGGCGGTGATGGACCTTCGTTGCACCTAGTTGGGTGCTTCCCTAACATGTGATGGGTATTTGCCTCGCCTTTCTTGGTCTGGGTGAGCACAATTGCCATGAGGGTAACCACCAGGCTGTTGCCTGAGAATTTGGGGTAATGGTGGGATTAGGCAGCCTCAGAGGCATCCATGCATGCTGCCCCTGCTGTTTCTTGTCCATTTCCGTGGTGTTTCCATCATTTTCTGAGGTTTCCAGGTTTTCACCCAGCCTATCCTAGGCAGAGCCTTGGTCCCCTGCAAAAAATGCTCGAGTCTCCCATTGACTTCAATGGGGTTCGTTATTCAAAACGAGCACCCGAGCATCGGGAAAAGTTTGACTCGAATAACGAGCACCCGAGCATTTTAGTGCTCGCTCATCTCTATTTATTATTCATTTTTATTAGTATACCTAGACTTTTTTATTTCTATTTAAATTAATTTTAATGTCAGGCCTATGATTGGATTGGTGAATGTCACTATTCAATATATATTTTTTATATTTATTATTTTGATATATATTCTCCAATTAATCAATAAATCAGCCTACATTCATGAAGTACGGTACAGACCAAAAGTTTGGACACACTTTCTCATTCAAAGAGTTTTCTGTATTTTCATGACTATGAAAATTGTAGACTTACAATGAAGGCATCAAAACTATGAATTAACACATGTGGAATTATATACTTAACAAAAAAGTGTGAAACAACTGAAAATATATCTTATATTCTAGGTTCTTCAAAGTAGCCACCTTTTGCTTTGATTACTGCTTTGCACATTCTTGGCATTCTTTTGATGAGCTTCAAGAGGTAGTCACCTGAAATGGTATTCCAACAGTCTTGAAGGAGTTCCCAGAGATGCTTAGCACTTGTTGGCCCTTTTGCCTTCACTCTGCGGTCCAGCTCACCCCAAACCATCTCGATTGGGTTCAGGTCTGGTGACTGTGGAGGCCAGGAATCTGGCGTAGCACCCCATCACTCTCCTTCTGGGTCAAATAGCCTTTACACAGCCTGGAGGTGTGTTTGGGGTCATTGTCCTGTTGATAAATAAATGATGGCCAAACTAAACGCAAACCAGATGGAATAGCATGCCGCTGCAAGATGCTGTGGTAGCCATGCTGGTTCATTATGCCTTCAATTTTCAATAAATCCCCAACAGTGTCACCAGCAAAGCACCCCCACACCATCACACCTCCTCCTCCATGCTTCACGGTGGGAACCAGGCATGTAGAGTCCATCCGTTCACCTTTTCTGCGTCGCACAAAGACACGGTGGTTGGAACCAAAGATCTCAAATTTGGACTCATCAGACCAAAGCACAGATTTCCACTGGTCTAATGTCCATTCCTTGTGTTCTTTAGCCCAAACAAGTCTCTTCTGCTTGTTGCCTGTCCTTAGCTGTGGTTTCCTAGCAGCTATTTTACCATGAAGGCCTGCTGCACACAGTCTCCTCTTAACAGTTGTTGTAGAGATGTGTCTGCTGCTAGAACTCTGTGTGGTACTGACCTGGTCTCTAATATGTGCTTCTGTTAACCTGCGATTTCTGAGGCTGGTGATTCGGATTAACTTATCCTCCGCAGCAGAGGTGACTCTTGGTCTTCCTTTCCTGGGGCGGTCCTCGTGTGAGCCAGTTTCTTTGTAGCGCTTGATGGTTTTTACGACTGCACTTGGGGACACTTTCAAAGTTTTCCCAATTTTTCGGACTGACTGATCTTCATTTCTTAAAGTAATGATGGCCACTCGTTTTTCTTTACTTAGCTGCTTTTTTCTTGCCATAATACAAATTCTAACAGTCTATTCAGTAGGACTATCAGCTGTGTTTCCACCTGACTTCTGCCCAACACAACTCATGGTCCCAACCCCATTTATAAGGCAAGAAATCCCACTTATTAAACCTTGACAGGGCACACCTGTGAAGTTAAAACCATTTCAGGTGACTACCTCTTGAAGCTCATCAAGAGAATGCCAAGAGTGTGCAAAGCAGTAATCAAAGCAAAAGGTGGCTACTTTGAAGAACCTGGAATATAAGACATATTTACAGTTGTTTCACACTTTTTTGTTAAGTATATAATTCCACATGTGTTAATTCATAGTTTTGATGCCTTCAGTGTGAATCTACAATTTTCATAGTCATGAAAATACAGAAAACTCTTTGAATGAGAAGGTGTGTCCAAACTTTTGGTCTGTACTGTATGTCTTTGTAAGTCGATATAGTGAAGAAAATCCCAGCAAACGTGTGTATATTTCTCAATGCTTGACTTTTATTCCATCAATATGGCTTATACAGTGTCCACTTGGATGTGTTTCGACAGTTGCGCCTTTTTCAACAGGTGAATACAAAAGTATACAGGTACAGCCTTTACTTTGAGTTATAATGATGCCGATTGTTCAAGAATCCTCTCACAAATAACATCTTCTACAGACTTCCTAACGATTCCCACGAGTGAATATAAGAAAAGGAACTGGGAGAGGGAATTGAGAAGACTAACCTCTTATGAACTACACGCTACTACATTAGCGGAATATTGTAAACTAAACAGAATCCAGAGGGGTCTAAGGGTCCATCTACGACCCACCTTTTTTCCAGAAGACCCAGATTATTGCAAGGACTTTGAAAAGATTATTAATAAATGTTCACTGGATCTGATGTTATTAACAATTGATCGTCTACAGAAAGCTATAAGAGACACTAAGGATCAAGTCATTAACACGGAACAACAACTACAGGAATTCAACAAACTAAAGGAGACAGTGGATGCACACATCACCAACTACAAGAAGGACACAGGTGAAAAAAAGCGATCTAAATTCCCGTGTGACAACGAGGATTACCTCCATAACAGGGTATATAGATGGCAAGATACTTCAGCGCGATCTCGACCTGGCTCCAAGAAATTCACAAGATCGGGATATTACTCATCCAGCTCTGGGAGCGACACTGCTGGTTCACAGGAATCCCGTTCTTTTTTGCGAAGAGGCAGCGGCCGGCGTCCACACGGAGGAGGCATCGGGCAGGCCGCAAGCACCGGAGGCCCGAGCACCGGAGGCCCAATCACAAGGGAGCAGACACAGAACATACAGACCTGCTCCCAGGTAAGATGGCATCTCTAATTATCAACTTATCTTCAAAGAATTTACACAGTAACCAGGTTTGGCACTACAGAAAGGATTGAGCTTTATCCCAGATAATGTATTTGATAGTTTTCAGCTGGATATTGACTTGCCGCAATTGTTTCGAAAAATCAGAATAAAGGCTCACTATTCAGAGCCGAGGGAGGAACCAGTAGTTACTGACATAGAGACTGATACAAACAAATTGCGCCTTACCAACCTGGGCTTGAAAGTCAAAAGCCCTTTTTTTTTTTTTTTTTTTTTTAAATAAATAAGTTTGTTCACAATCATACAATTATATACACTTGGACTTAACTTAATCCCCACGCCCAACCGCCAAAATCTTCGCTAGTATCTTAACATCTGAATTTATGAGAGATATTGGGCGATACGCATCTGGGTCCGATGGATCTTTACCCTCTTTTTTTATCAATACGATATTAGCCTGATACATAGAGTCAAAAGCACTTATATGCCGCCAAAGACTTATCATCCGGTGGAGACATATGTACATTTAGTCACCAAGGATGTCCGAATATTAATGGACTCTATCAAGAAAGGGGAACTGCATATGATGCATAATGTGACTTTACAAGAAAAAAGAGCAATTTCTGCTCTCCAGGATGATAAAGACTTGATAAATAAGCCTGCTGACAAAGGGGGCTCCAATGTAATTATGGATAAGACTAAATATAGACAAGAAATATTGCGACAATTGTCTGATGTGGAAATATATGAGGTACTCAGTACCAATCTGGTGTTTTTGATCAAGGAGAAAATATTGAAATTGATACACAGTTATAAAAACCTTAATGTTATTGATGATAAAATGTATAATTTTCTCATTAATCAATCACCGGTAACTCCGTTTTTTTATGTCCTCCCAAAGGTACACAAAACCCTGACTGACCCTACGCTAACGCATTTATGTCGTCTTTTGAGGAGATGTTTGAATACAGCCAGTTGCACAAAGACAACGCATTAGTCTGGAAAAGGTTCATAGATGACATTTTCTGCGTTTTTTATAGAGCAGGTTGTTACGGACGTGGCGATACCAAATATGTCTAACTTTTTTTTTTTTGGAAAGTTTTACACATTAGATTTATTTTTGAACAGAATAAAATCTTTTTTTTTGTGTTGCCATTTTCAGAGAGCCATATTTTTTTTATTTTTCGGGCGATTGTCTCAGGTAGGGTATAATTTTTGCAGGACAAGATGACGGTTTGATTGGTACCATTTTGGGTTAAATACGCCTTTTTGATCGCCTGCTATTACACTTTTTGTGAAGCAAGAGAGAAAAAAATGGTTGTTTTGGCATAGTTTTTATTTTTTATTTTTTGCAGCATTCACCTGGGGGGCCATCTCATGTAATATTTTTATAGAGCAGGTTGTTACGGACGTGGCGATACCAAATATGTCTAACTTTTTTATTTTTGGAAGTTTTACACATTAGATTTATTTTTGAACAGAATAAAATCTTTTTTTTGTGTTGCCATTTTCAGAGAGCCATATTTTTTTTATTTTTCGGGCGATTGTCTCAGGTAGGGTATCATATTTGCGAGACAAGATGACGGTTTGATTGGTACCATTTTGGGTTAAATACGCCTTTTTGATCGCCTGCTATTACGCTTTTTGTGAGGGAAAAAATGGCTATTTTGGCATAGTTTTTTTAACATTTTTTTTACAGCATTCGCCTGGGGGGCCATCTCATGTAATATTTTTATAGAGCAGGTTGTTACGGACGCGGCGATACCCAATATGTCTAACATTTTTATTTTTGGAAAGTTTTACACAATATATTTATTTTTGAACAGAATAAAATCTTTTTTTTGTGTTGCCATTTTCAGAGAGCCATATTTTTTTTATTTTTCGGGCGATTGTCTCAGGTAGGGTATCATATTTGCGAGACAAGATGACGGTTTGATTGGTACCATTTTGGGTTAAATACGCCTTTTTGATCGCCTGCTATTACGCTTTTTGTGAGGGAAAAAATGGCTATTTTGGCATAGTTTTTTTAACATTTTTTTTACAGCATTCGCCTGGGGGGCCATCTCATGTAATATTTTTATAGAGCAGGTTGTTACGGACGCGGCGATACCCAATATGTCTAACATTTTTATTTTTGGAAAGTTTTACACAATATATTTATTTTTGAACAGAATAAAATCTTTTTTTTGTGTTGCCATTTTCATAGTCATATTTTTTTTATTTTTTGGGAGATTGTCTTAGGTAAGGTATCATTTTTTGCGGGACGAGATGATGATTTTACTAGTACCATTTTGGGGTAAATACACCTTTTTGATAGCGCAGTATTACACTTTTTGTGGGGGAAGGTGACCAAAAAATGGCTGTTTTGGCACTGTTTTTATTTTTTACTGTGTTCACCTGGCGGGATGGATTATGTGATATTTTTATAGAGCCGGTCGATACGGACGCGGCGATACCTAATATGCCTACTTTTTCTTTTTTTTAACATTTTTTTTACTTTATTGGGGGGAAAATGGCGTTTTTCTTTTTTTACTTGAAACTTTTATTATTATTTATTTTTTTTAACTTTATTTTTTAACTTTTTTTCACCTTTTTTTCAACTTTTGGGGGTCTGATCCCCTGCACAATGCATTACAATACTGTTGTATTGTAATGCATTGGCTGTAAGTGTATTACTCACAGTAATACACTTACAGCCTGCTTCCTGTGCAATCCAGGGGGCTGGATCGCACAGGCTCGCAGGGATGGCAGCCACGATGCCTAAGGAAGGCATCGGGCTGCCATCCAAGCCATCGGGTCCCCGTCACAGCAGCGCGGGGACCCGATGGCCTCCCCGCTCGCCATCCTGAATATGCGCACACCTCATGTGCCGCGGTCAGCACTGACCGCGGCACATGAAGGGTTAATGCGCCGGCATCAGTGTTTTCACCGATGGTGGCGCATTCCCCAGGGGTCCGTAAGTCACGTCCCGCTGGGCGCTGGGCAGTAAGTCACGTCCCGCTGCACCGTACATGTACTGCGCTGGGCGGGAAGGGGTTAATGGTTACCCTCCTTGTTGTATTGTTTACCGCCCATTTTGGGCGTCTGATGTCACTAAACATAGTACCTCACTATAAATACTTACCTGTATACTTTTGTATTCACCTGTTGAAAAAGGCACTACTGCCGAAACTCGTCCAAGTGGACACTGTATTAGCCATACTGATGGAATACAAGTCAAGCATTGAGAAATATATGCACGTTTGCTGGGATTTTCTTCACTGTTTTGCGGAGTTCGCTCCTTCGCCGGGAAACGTGGATTCAGGATTGTGTGCCGGCCGAGCTGTTGTTTCATTTGTAGGTTGATATAACATTTATCAATAAATAGTATTAATAATATATAGTATACATCAAATCAAAGTATACGACGAGGACTTCGATCTGAATTTCAGGGAAAATTCGATTCACTGTAAAGCCGAATTTCCTCGTGCTTCGTGGGAACAGATCAATCTTCCCTGAAATGGCAAACTTCCCTCATCTCTAATAATATATTTGCACCTGCATGATTTTGTCCAGTTAGTGAGAGTGCCAGCTACTTTCAATATAATTTGTTAGGTTTCCTTTTGTTTTTTTCGAGCAGCCATTTACTGTAGCTTGTGCATCCACATGATCCATATGTCAGTACTAGTGAGCCGCTTACATATATTTTTCGATTTATTTCAAGGGATACTTTGAAGGACCTCATATAATTTGGTTTGTGCTTTCAAACGCAGTGAAACTTAAGATTTTTCTGCCTAATTCAGACACTGCCACTGAGTTCCTGTATTTCTAGTCCTCAAAGAATATCGTAGGCTTCCTGCACACAACAAAATCACATGAATAGAAATTATATCGGGGCACACTGCAGAGAATGTATTAAAGGGGTTCTCTGGGAATTCAGAAAGTGAAAATACTTAAATATTACTTTATTATTAATATATTCCCTTTCATCAGTTATAGTGACTCATTTTGTCTGGGGAGCAATCATCAGGAGAAATAAAATGGCTGCTGTCCTATTAGTACAAACAAAATCTGTCCTAATAACACAGGAAGACAAGAAGACGCTGTCCTATTAGTACAAACAAAATCTGTCCTAATAACACAGGAAGACAAGTTACTTCACAACACTGCGGTAAAGGGCTGTCTCATCCTCCTTTCTGCTTGTCAGGGATTATGATCCTGAATACAGCTCATAAGATCTTTAGCTGAATCTCTATAGGAATGGAGTCCATGAGCAGAAGTGGCTAAAAAGCAACAGCTCTTGTGTGCAGTCTCCATTACCATAGTCTGTCCGTCCTCTCTGTACTTCATGTCTCCTCATGAACTCCATTCTCACAAAGATTCAGCTAAATATCATATTAAACATAGCAGAGAGGAGGGCGAGGCAGCTCTTTCTCTCAGTGTTGTGAAGTAACTTGTCCTGCTGTGTGATTATGACAGGTTTTGTGTGTACTAACTGGTACGGCGGCCATTTTCTTTCTCCTAATCAATGCTCCCTAGACAAAACAAGCCATTATAACTAATGAAAGGTATTTGGGAATATATTTATAATAAAGTAATATTTGTGTATTTTCATTTTCTTAATTCCTGGAGAACCCCTTTAATACTAGCATTTCCGACCACTGGAACCCCCACGATCCGAGAACAGGAGTCCCCTTTCCCCATCCTGATGGAGCAGCTGGCCAAGCTTATTCCCTACCACTCCATTGGTTCTCTATAGGAATGCTGGAAATAGCCTAGTACTGTGCTCGGCTATCTCCACCAGTCCCTTAGAGAATGAACGGAGCAGCAAGGCACATGCTTGACCTGTCACTTCATCAGGAAAGGGTAACGGGACCCCTATTCTCAAGATCAGTAGGGTCCTAGCAGTCGTGCAGTCATGCAGTCGTGATTGTGCCCCCCATTAAGGCCACACTTAACTTCATAGGCCTTATTAATTACTGTGCCCGTGAGGCAGTAGATAGGCACAAACAGTTTCGATTACATCACTAAGACTTCTGCGCCGGGTCACGTATGATGACATGATGACTCGAGATACGGCGCAGATGGTTGTTGTGATGTAAATGGGACCACCTACGCCAGGATGCAGCAACACATGCCACACATTGTAGATGTGTCAGGGGAACAATAGTGAGGTAAGTGTTTGTTTGCTTTTTTACCTAAAGGTCATCGCTACTAGAGGGACCAAGAGAGGGTAGCATTATATGTAACTGCCACTGAGGGGGTCATCATCTACTGGGAGAAGCAATATATAATTGCACTACATTGCAGGGCACAAAGGGAGGAGCATTATATATGTGGCACTAAAGAAGAGGGGCATCATCTACTGGGGCACCAAGAAAGGGGAAGCATTATATAGAACTGGCACTGCAGTGGGCGTGTAGGGGCATTATATACTGGCACTACAGGAGAAACATTATCTACTGGTATTACAGGGGGAGCTATATACAGTGCCTTGCGAAAGTATTTGGCCTCCTGGAACTTTTCAACCTTTTGCCACATTTCATGCTTTAAACAAAAAGATATAACATTTTAAATTTTTGGTGAAGAATCAACAACAAGTGTGTCACAATTGTGAAGTGGAACGAAATTTATTGGATCATTTAAACTTTTTTTGTAATAATAAAACTGAAAATTGGGCGTGCAAAATTATTATAAATTACTTTCAGTTCAGAAAACTCACTCCAGAAGTTCATTGAGGATCTCTGAATGATCCAATGTAGTTCTAAATGACTGATGAAGATAAATAGAATCCAACTGTGTGTAATCAAGTCTCCGTATAAATGCACCTGCTCTGTGATAGTCTCAGGGTTCTGTTTAAAGCACAGAGAGCATCATGAAGACCAAGGAACACACCAGGCAGGTCCGTGATACTGTTGTGGAGAAGTTTAAAGCTGGATTTGGATACCAAAAGATTTCCCAAGCTTTAAACATCCCAAGGAGCACTGTGCAAGTGATCATATTGAAATGGAAGGAGTATCAGACCACTGCAAATCTACCAAGACCTGGCCATCCCTCTAAACTTTCATCTCAAACAAGGAGAAGACTGATCAGAGATGCAGCCAAGAGGCCCATGATCACTCTGGATGAACTGCAGAGATCTACAGCTATGGTGGGAGAGTCTGTCCATAGGACAACAATCAGTCGAACACTTCACAAATCTGGCCTTAATGGAAGAGTGGCAAGAAGAAAGCCATTTCTCAAAGATATCCATACGCCATCGTTTCCACACCGCCGTTTCCACACCGCGCGGACCCCGGGCCAGATCCAGCGGAAATGGTCCGATCTGAAATTCAAATACCCAGTGCGGCTTAATGAGATCCGTGCAGAGATACGGCAGGGTGAGTAACAAAATATTTGATAAGTAAAAACATGTAAAAAAAATTAGTGTATTGTATTGTATATATACCAGCAGTCACTGGCAGTAATGAAAAAAATATAATAGGACAACGCCGTCGTGCATAGTGCGCTGCAGTAATTTTGTTTCATGCTAGGCAACGCCTCTAACTCTCGACCCAAACAACTTAAGTGAAGGTATTCTAGTCATTATTGTTTATGGTGCTGGCCGTTCTTCCGTTTGTGTCAGGCAAATGCACTAGTTGGAAAGAAAGTACCCTTATATGCCCCTTCATAGTTAGCGCTTCCTCCTCCTTCACACAGACTCAAAGACGTGCCCATGCAGCAGCTACTGTCAGTGGGCGATATCCAAAGTATTCCTACCGCACCGTGTTTACTATATAAAGAAAGTTATTGCGACGATAATGTATTGCCATAAATACCTTTTTAGAAGAAAAAAATATGATATGGCCCCCCTCTCACACCCATAATATCTTAATAGTAGTATGTGTTAATATTAAAAAGAGTCATCATCTAACAATTGTGTACATTTTTATGTTGCAGAGCACCATCAACGACAGCGTCACCACCGTCAAGGCAGGACGGCCCCTGAAATACCGGCCAGCCTCCAGTAAGTGTAAAACATATTTAATTTATTTTTCATCCAAGCTACGTGATAGTGCAGCTGCAGTAAAAGCACTAATGGTTAGGAACGGGATCCTCCAGCCACAAACTATTCCCATGTAGCTACAACTGTTCATTAGAGTTGAATGTAAGGCTACTTCTACACTAGCGGCAGCCCGGATCCAGCTGGTGAAGGGTCCCTCCGGATCCGTGCTGCTGCAGGTACACATGTGGGGCCAGAACCGCGCTCTGGCCCAAATTCTCTGTAATGAGGGCGGGCCGCGAATCTGGCCACAGCACATTAACCCCTGATGAGAGGCAGCCAGAGCGAAAATACAACAGTTACATGGGTTAACGTGCTGTGGCCGGATTCGTGGCCCGCCTCCATTACAGTGAATTTGGGCCAGAGCGCGGTTCCAGCCCCACATGTGTACCTGCGTTAGCGCGGATCCGGAGGCACCCTTCACCCGCCGGATCCGGGCTGTCGCTTGTGTAGAAGTAGCCTTAAGCCATTATTTCATGATTTTTGACAGCTGCTGCACCACAGAGGAGCCTCTCTCACCGTCCTCCACCCCAGCAAGAGAGGACCCCACCTGCCCCTCCAACACCACCAGCCCCGCTACCAGAGGTAGAAGGTAGGTAAAAAAAAAAGTGTAATGGGTGGACCTTCTGTCTTCAAAATATGAGCTAAATGTATGTTTTATCTTTGGTAGCTCCAACTGACAGGGAGCAGTTTTCCCCTGGATCATGGGAAGACCACGCCGTATGGGTGTCCAGTAAGTACTACAAAAGGCTCAGTCAGTACAGAATACATGTCACAGAATAAGTCGCTCCAGTACATTAAAGTTTAGATTTTTTTTGTGGGACAACCACTGTAACTTGATCATACAAACTAAGTACATAACTGTTTCCACCCCTACAGACATCCCCACTGACTTCGAAGTGGAGGCTGGATTACGGCGCCTTGGCTCCAGGCTCCATGCTGCCTCCCGGCTCATTCGTGGCCTGCAGCTGGAGCTTCAAGAGCTGCAGGACATGATAGCCCGACGTCGGCAAAGGCTGGCGTAATCTTATTTTTTTGTTCCTTTCTTTTGTTTATTATATTATTTATTTGTTAAAAAGAAGTTTTTATTTATTACTAAAATATTCTTGAAAAACCTGTGTTTTGAGTGTTTTGTTAAACCTTTAACACCTTCCTGATCCTGACATAGTGTGAAGAAGACAGTTTTTTTTCCACGGCCAGTTTCCCATATTAATGAACACAGCGGTGTCTGCCGGCCAAAGTATTACTACATTACACACACTCCTGTTCACTGATTACAATTGACAGACAGAAAAATAAAAAAGGCTTGGCTTGTTTGGGCAACAAGCCTGTACATTCTACCTTAACATAGGCAGTGAAAATTATATATGAGCTTTTTATGGCTGCCCCGGCCAGTAGTAGTAGGGGACGGGCTATATCAGCATAGAGTGATAGGTAAAATAAATACAACAGACTGCGGTGGTGTATAACAATGTCCGCTAATATAACTTGTATAGGAGGCAGAGGCAGTGTAAAAATTTTTTTTTTAAATATATATAACACATATATATATATATATATATATATATATATATATTTTTTTTTTTTTTTTTTTTTTTTTTTTTTGGAGGGGGGGACTAAAGGCTGAGGCTCCAAAACAAACTTAACAATACTAAATAGAACTATTAGTAACATTAACTAACAACAGCTACTCTCCTACTAAGCGTAGAAAACAGAGGCGGAGGTAGACAACAGTGTTTGGTTTTGAAATAGGGTTTTGGAGACTTCGGGTTCGCACAGCCCATGAAATGACACAAGATATTTGGCTGTAAAATTATTGCCTGGCTGACAGCAACAGTGGGAAGACACTCAGACTATTCTGCCCTACAAGGTCTGATCTAATCACCACCAGCATCAGCAAGAGGAGTATGAAATTCGGATGTAATCCAGCCTTTATTCATTTTTATAAAGGTATTTTTTTGAACACTGCCCGGTGACAGTTTGGTCCGTTTGGTCCCCCCCCCCAGCGGCACTAAAAACCCTCTCTGACATGACACTTGACGCTGGGCAGGAAAGAAGCCCTAGTACATAGTGGGTCAGTTCCGGCCACTGTTGGCCTCAGGGAGGCTGTCCTCTATAACCGCCGGATTATAAGGTGGGCTTCAGTGACTTTGTTTTTTTAGAAATTGCAGAAGGGACACCACAAGGAGGGAACACTGAAGCCCGAGAGGTGGCAGAAAATGATGGGGTTTGCTTAAGTGGAATGGTGGAGCAGGACAAGTCTGACCCCTGGCTACATATGTATACTGTATCAGCAGATGACAGCAGATCATCCGGGACTCAGTCATGAGACTGAGATGAGCGTGCCATCCATTCCACTACCTCATCTACTTTCTCCTCCATTACAATTTTGCGCCTCAGTGGGTTAGCCTGGTGGAACAACGGCCAAGTATTGCGAATACTACTAGTAGATGCTCCAGCTACAGGTCTTTTGGCACTTCTGCCCTGTGCCACCTTCTTTTTTTTAAAGCTCAAAGTGTGGCTGGAACTGGACCCCTTTTGCTTATCCATTCCAGACATTTTTCAATTCACTCTGTGGCCTTGCAGCTGGTCTTTGTCCCTGTATCTCACTGTCTCCCCCTGTCTCTCCATATCTCTCCCTGTCTCTCTCTCCCTGCTTGATTAAATACTAGCCCTGAACTGGCCCTGCAATTGCCCTGCAGTATCCCTGATATGTGTAATATGGATTCCCAGAGCTATTATATCAAATTTTCACAAAACAGGTCTCAGAACTTCACACACAGTGCTTCTGCTCGTCTCAGCAGTCACAGCAGAAGTGATGCGTCACTGGCTTACCGAGCTTGAGCCAATCAGAGCAAGCCCTGCCCACTAGGTCAGGTGACCGCTTTCTTCCCGGGCTTTTGCGCACGATAAACGAACTAACAGTAAAAGTTTGCTAATGAATTGAATTTGTACGCAACAGCGTATAAAGTAACTTATACCTGGCAATAGCGTATAATTTATAGGACAAACTATGTAGCAAATGCGTACAAAGCCGAAGCGAATCACCTAATATTCGGATTCGCTTCGCAGCTAAAAATTCCCAAGATTTGATACGAATCAATGATTCGACGAATCGATTCGCTCATCTCTAGTCTCCATACAGTAGCCAATGCACAGATCTTTAGTCATTCTGTGTGATGCTATATGGGAAGCAAGGGAAGCATCTGCTTCGGGGCCCAGACTCAGAAGGTACCTACCCAGGAGGAGAACTAAAAGATTTTTATTGTCAGCCCCCACTCAACAATATTATAAAATGATATTACATACAGAGACACTGGTCTACAGACATTTCTTCTACTCCAGGCCTCGGAGTAAGCTGCTTCAGTTGCTGAAGTTTTCTGTGTTCAGAACTGGCATGAGATCAGTTCTCTGTGGACAGGAATCAGGAATCATTTGTTATGTCAGTGAAGTACAAACAATGAACCCAGACAAATGACTTTCAGACATCAATCTGCATAAAATGCCAAATAAAAAAAATAATGTCTGCTAAGCTTCCATCCTTTCCTCAATCTTAGTTTCAATCGCAATGAAAGCCAAGGGTACGGCTGATATTTATGTGTATGTATCTTTAATTATGGGTCTTGCAAACCAACGTGTGTAGTATAAGTATTATGCACGCTATTACAGTATTTGTGATAGTTATATTATTATATGTTGTTGAATATGATCTAAGGCAGTGGTCCCCAACTTTTTTCGTACCAGAGACCGGTTTGATACAAGATATTTTTTCGGGAGGACCTGGGGGGGAGTTTGCTGCGGATGTCAATCACGTACATAATAAAGCACAATAAAGTACATGTTACAGAATACATGGTCAACATGGTCAATATTAACACTTTATAAAGGCCAAGTAATACTGCTACACCATGACCTAGTAATTAATAATCCTATTTGAGCCCTCAATCAGTGACTTACAGGTAATGTCTCCTCTGGCTGGAGTCATTCTCTCTTAATGCCTCCTTTTATGCCCCTACTTGGTAATCATCCCCGTTTAGGTCCCAGTAGATATAATGTCCTCCAGTAGTGTCCTATGTACATATAACATCCCCCTGTACTGCCATCTTTGCATACAATGCTACCCAGTAGTTGCCTCTTTTAATATAGTGCCTCTCCAGTGGTAGTCTCTTTTAATATAGTGCACCCTAGTAGTTGCCTCTTTACGTACAATGCCACCCAGTACTGGTCTCTTTTAATATGGTGTCCCCCCAGTAGTGGCCTCTTTAATATAATGCCCCCCAGTAGAGGCCTATTTTACTATAGTGCACCCCCAGTAGTGGTCTTTTTTAATATTGTAACCTCCCAGTAGTGGTCTGTTTTAATATAATGTTGCCCCCCCTGCCCAGTTGTGGTCTCTTTCATTTTAGCCCCCCCCCAAGGAGTGTCCCTAAAACAAATAAAAAAAAAAGAACTAAATACTCACCTCACTCCTGCTGTCTGTTTACATCTTTCTTTCTTCCTGCTGCTCCACTGCTGCCTGAATTACAGGCGCTCTGCTCCAGGTCTCTGGTTGCGTCATTACATTGTAACGCCGCCTGTGACTCGACGCAGGAAGTTGCAATGGTGTAATCGCGACCTCCTGCACATTAGCACTGCCCAGCGGTCTTCAGCCTATGAGGCTAAATAGCAGGGCACAGGAGCCAATAGTTCTCATCCCCACCACTCAACAATGGCGTTCCTCAGGGGACCAGTACCAGCTGGCCCATGGCCCAGTACTGGGGCACAGTCCGGTACTAGGCCGAGGCCCGGTGGTTGGGGAATGCTGATCTAAGGGTATGGCTAATCTAATATATAAAGCTGAGTGTATATGTGTGTGTGTGTGTGTGTGTGTATGTCCGCTAAAGGAATCCGCACCGCTGCAGCTACAATCACAAAATTTGGCACACATGTACATCAGGTGTCCGGGAAGGTTTTAGAACAGTTTTCAGCTCTCCAGGACGTACCGTTCCTGAGATATTCCCAAAAAATGCATTAGCCAATAGTAGCCTGGTCACACGACCCTTATCAGCCAATAGAAGCTCACAGGCAGTTAGTCTCCATACACCAGGTTTCTATGACAACCTAGCCAGTTCACTGCTGTAGGTCTGCATTAAAGAGGCAGAGCACTGTGGATGACAATGGTACCATAAATATAACTTATGTTTTAGACTAATTCATCATCAATCATTACCTCATATAATGTAAATTTCACATATTTACTGTTCAGTAGTAATAAAAGATGTATTCATCCACTGCTACCTACCTTCCTCCTAAATTACTATGGCATCGACATGTAATTCAGGCCACTGTCAAAAGAAGGACTTAAAATCACCACCCCCAGATCCCACTAAGTCACGCCCCTGACTCAGTCAGGCCACGCCCCTTCCAAGCCGGATATGACCGGGATTAAAAATATAGGTAAAATACAGTGCTGCTGCTGAGAGTGAGCTGTTCAAAAGGACATCCCTGTGTCCATCCAGGCCCTGCACATGACACACATGACATGAGGACAGGGAGTCTGAAAGCCAGACTGTCCAGCCTAAAACAAGACCTCTGACCACCCTATGGGCAGGCTGATGTTAGGGTGGCCAGATGTCCGGCTTTAGGCTGGACAGTCCAGTTTTGTGGCTACCTGTTCTCCGTCTGACGCAGTGCCTGGACAGACACAGGGATGTCCACCCTTTCAGTAGCTCACACTCAGACAGCTTCTCCTCCGTGTCTTCACGGAGCCAGGGGGCGTGGCCTCATGTTTAGTGGTGTGTCTTCATGGGAACTGGGGGCGCTGTTTCACGTTTGGGGGAATGGCCGGTGAGGTCTGGCTTTCTGGGGTGAAGACAATGGGCACTCTAGCTGCTGTGGAGGTCACAGTTAAAGGGGCGGGCTGCTGTAGAGGTCACTATTAAAGGGACAGGCAGCTGTAGAGGTCACTGTTAAAGGGACGGGCAGCTGTAGAGGTCACTGTTAAAGGGGCGAGCAGCTGTAAACGTCACTGTTAAAGGGGCGGGCAGCTGTAGAGGTCACTGTTAAAGGGGCAGGCTGCTGTAGAGGTCACTGTTAAAGGGGCGGGGCGCAGTAGAGGTCACTGTTAAAGGGGCGGGCTGCTGTAGAGGTCACTGTTAAAGGGGCGGGCTGCTATAGAGGTCACTGTTAAAGGGGCGGGCAGCTGTAGAGGTCACTGTTAAAGGGGTGGGCAGCTGTAGAGGTCACTGTTAAAGGGGCGGGCAGCTGTAGAGGTCACTGTTAAAGGGGCAGGCTGCTGTAGAAGTCACTGTTAAAGGGGCGGGCTGCCGTAGAGGTCACTGTTAAAGGGGCGGGCAGCCGTAGAGGTCACTGTTAAAGGGGCGGGCTGCTGTAAAGGTCACTGTTAAAGGGGCGGGCTGCTGTAGAGGTCACTGTTAAAGGGGCGGGCAGCTGTAGAGGTCACTGTTAAAGGGGCGGGCTGCTGTAGAGGTCACTGTTAAAGGGGCCGGCCGCCGTAGAGGTCACTGTTAAAGGGGCGGGGCGCAGTAGAGGTCACTGTTAAAGGGGCGGGCTGCTGTAGAGGTCACTGTTAAAAGGGCGGGCTGCTGTAGAGGTCACTGTTAAAGGGGCGGGCTGCTGTAGAGGTGACTACAGCAGCTAGCTGAAGGTGACTACATTAACTAGCTGAAGGACCGGGCGAAGCCGGGTCCTTCAGCTAGTTAATTATAAATTAATATTTATAGTGTGTATGTACGTGTGAGTGATTTATGATATTTATTTATTAACATTAGGGGTATCAATTTTTTGTGTGTTTTTTCATTTTTGGACACTAATCACTTGGTAATTTATTCCCTAATCACTGTGCTTCACTCTACGGTACAGGGTGCTCCTATACTTACCTGGCAGCATCATATATCACATAGGAGAGCAATGTAATTTTGGCAGGGGCATCTGTAGGTCCCTACTAAACAGAAGTTTTGAGGAGTGACACAGATATATGTTCTATAAGGACACATACACAGTAACTCTCGATATGCTGATCAACAACTGTCAGTGAGAAATTGTGATTTATACTATTTGTATATGGGGCCTTATTGAGTATTGTATAGGTTGCAGTTAGAGATGAGATGGTTGGAAGATTTGATTCTGGTAGGAATACATTCAATTTCAACCCATATCAAAAGTGTTCAGATTGCTCTAAAAACCTGTGCATGGTATTCTGGGATCTCGTAGTGTATCCAACTCATTTTTAAGCCCTTTAATACTAAGACACAAAGAGGCACACAAGACTGAGTTTTAGACGCTGGTCTTAATAAAGCCCTAAGCTGGTGGTGGTTCCACCAAAGTTATGTAGAGGTGCTGGCCTCTTCATAACTTTGGTGGATTTTCCGACAGTTCTAAATGTTAGACAGCTTCAGAGCTGTATTACATTTACACTTTTTTCTATGGCTAAAACAGGCATAGAAAATGCCGTCCAGTCCCCTTCCCTGCCCGCACTACACCCACATTTTTTTAAGATTAATAAATAAACCCAAAAGTGTCAAATATGGCTATGGATAAATGCATGGTAGTAGGTAGTAATAAACAACCTGTTTAAAAAAAAAACCACACACTGCGCTGTTGGATTTGTTATGCTTTTTAAAATTAAAAAAAGCTCCAAAAGCTACTGCTTATTAGGAGCAGATGCCTGCAGGAGTTCACATATACACACACACACACCGTAGAAATTGAAGAAGTAATGGCTTGTTCAGAACAAGTGGTCCAAATAGTGTCCCCTAATATTGTAGATGCCTGTCTAAGGTTTGTTCTGAACAAGCAGTCCAAATATTTTCCCTTTTTCAGGAGCATAGTATAGTATGAAACCTGACAGACAAGACAGGAGGTGATGCTGTCAGAGGCGCAGCTATAGAGGAAGCAGAGGAAGTGGCTGCTATGGGGCCCAAACTTAGAAAGGGCCCACTCAGGAGGAGAACTAAAAGATTTTATTTTCATGGCCCCCTCAACAATATTATAAAATTACATTATATACAAAGACACTGTAGGAAATGGACGGAGCAAATGCATGGCCTCTTCTGAAAGGGTGATCCTGACTAGCGATAGTAGTGGGGGTTGCATGGGAGGAGGGTTTTAAAGAAGTTGCTGGGGGGGGGGGCTATTCAAAAGGCGCCATTCTAAATTTGCTAAGGAGCCCAGTCATTTCTAGTCGAGCCACTGGATGCTGTGTTGAGGTAGTAGTAGCAGTAGTAATAGTGGCAGCAGTAGCAGTACAGTATGGAACCTGACGGACAAGGCAGGAGATGTGCGGCTGTGTAGGGGTAGTATCAAAAATAAGCCTGCAGCACTCTCAGGTCTTCAAATCATCTTTGTTTTATTCCACCTTCCTTAGTGCGACGTTTCGACCACCCTCGGTCTTTTTCAAGCAATAGCGTATAATTTATAGGACAAACTACGTAGCGAATGCGTACAAAGCCGAAGCGAATCACCTTTTTCATGCTTGAAAAAGACTGAGGGTGATCGAAACGTGGCCATGAAATGAAGGCACTATGTCTTCTGTCCGCTCTCCAGTCAGCTTTATCAACATCTTCTCCTGGACATGAAGGAGTGAAATTACCTCCTCAAATGACCTAAGCAAATGGCAGGTGTCACACATGAGCTGCCACTGTCTAATGTCAAAGTTACACTGGGGAGTAGTCCTGTCCATCTGCATCATCAAGAAATTGGTCGCAAGTTTCCTCTGCTCATACAGTGGAGAGTAGAGTTCCAACATGTGGAAACGTTGCATATGAGATGATGTAGGGGAACATCATTCTGCCTTTTCAGCTCATGGAGGGTGTGTTTTACATGGTAAGAGTGGCTGAAGTGCTTGCACAGTTTCCTTGACATTTTCAAGATGTCTTGCAGTTGCGCTATGTAGCATGCATGAGTCAGCCATCCCTGATGCATCACAGACAGGATGTTCTTCCAGTTATCAATGACTATGGTTCCTATCTCCAGTTGGTGAAGAGACAGCCAGGATTTGATTTTTTGTTGTTGATGACACGGAGCCCAAGCTGACCAGATGCAGAACTGCGTAACAACACCGTTCTTTGCATAGGTGGTATGATGGAGGAAGACTCTGAACTGTGCCTACAGTGGAGGCTGAGGACAAGGTGAAGGGTGAGGAGGCAGAGGAGGACATCTGCGCAGAAATCCCATTACCTGGCCAAGTTGCTGATGTGCCTGGGCCAGAACCACATTTACCCAGTGGGCTATAAAGGACATATATTGTCCTTGACCATAGTTACAGCTTTACATGTGAGCTGCGTTTGGCTGTACCACTACATAAGTACCACTACAGTTTTCGCAGGCCACTTTATGGTGACATTCCATGTGTTGACACAGTGTGTGATGCCAACATTAGCACCGTGAGCGCGCTTTACCTTCTGCCCACATATCCTGCAACGACTTGATAAAAAATTCCCATACTGCCAAGTATGGCATTATACCCCTACCACTTCATGCTGCTGCCTGCCAGTGTCTTTATGAACCTATGCACCACTATTTGTTTCCTCACAGGAAGACTCCTGAGTAGCAGACAGTCTATCCTTGGCATGTTTAGCTCCAGATCTCCCACTGCTTTCACCTCGCTGGCTTATCGGCATGCTGTCACCCTGCTGCTGTCTCATGAGCTGCCACCCTCACCTCCTAATGATGATGCCCCCTCTTCACCCAGCCCCCACATACCATCACTTATGTCACCCTCACCACAACATGTGCTCCCACCTGACTGTCATAATCGCTAGTTAATGGAGGACGCAGCAGACCTCTCCTCCAAGTCTGTGCTGGCCTGTAGCAGCTGAGTTTCCTCACTAAGCTCAGAGTCCCTGAAAAGCAGAACAGATCCAGCAGCATACATTACTTCCCAAGCAGAAGGAGCAGGAAAAGAAAGAGTCAGTTATAGGACAGGTGAGAACACAGAGGTTGTTCCACCAATTCCTGGCTGTGTTTATCTGTTGTCACCTGAGATAATTTTGAAGAGCAAGTTAACAATTCCTGTACAGCTGGATTGTTGTTCAAAACACTACCGCTGGATGACAATGGCAGCTCCAGCCTCTTCTCCAACCCGTTCTTCTGCTGCTACTTGTGCCGGCTACAGCAACATTTTTGCTACTGCCTGTTCCGTTTGAGGGCCCAGGCAACTGTCTGTTGGCCATAGTGTACAGTAACTGAATCAGTAATGTAACTATGTAACTAAGTATGAATGGTGCAGCAGGTGAACTAGATAAATGTGTCTATATTTTAGACCACCTGTTGACACTGAGACTAATGCACAGTAAGTCTATGTCCAACAGAACAGATTAAGTATTAATGGTGCAGCAAGTGTACTAGATCTGTTCTGTTATACATACACTTACTGTGCGTCAGATTCATTGTCAACAGGCGGTCTCATACATAGCTGTGTTGCCTATATATGAGACCACCTGTTGACAATGAGTCTGACGCACAGTAAGCGTATGTATAAGAGAACAGATTAAGGCCAGTTTTAAACACAAGGGTTTTTGTCTGGCCATCTCAGTATATTCTCAGTCTCAGTATATTTGCTTTGCTGTAGCCTGATCTCCGCCAGTCCCCATTATAGTAAATGGGGCCAGGTGGACTTCCGGCAGCACATGTGTGCACACTGTAGTACTACAATATCAATTCCCCTTCACTAGAACCTCGGGGGTCATTAATATATATTCAACAGGTGGGCTTTGGCCCAAAATTTCCCCCTCTCTATGGGTTCCAATGTAACCCTAAAAAATAACCTTTAATTAATTTCTCTCTAAAAAAACTGACACCACATCTAAAACTCTCACCAGGAGGTAGTCTCCCATGTAACCTATCTATTGTGGGTGTTGTGCCCGCGTTGTAAGGCGCGCAAGGTCCACTAGGACATATGTAGCAATTTGTTTGAAATTTACAACATGTATGAGGGAAGGGGGGGCAGAGAGGGGCGATTATAAGCCCTATCCTCAAACCCTCTATAGCGTCTCCTTCACACAGAGGAGTTAGAAGGTTGGGTATATGTTAATAGGCTGTGTCATACCCTATGGGGATCCTGTTTTGTTATACTATTTGATTTGTGCAAGCCCCACTATCAATAGTCACTACTTTGTTTATTTAGTAGGGTAATGCCTCCTCAGTGCATGATTGTACCTTGCACTGATACTGTTTATCAGAATATATTGAATCTTGCAGGCAACCCCCTATATAGGGAACACACACACCTATTATACCCTGTGCAGGCCTTGTTCGGCTGCACTGAAGCTTAACCTATATTGTCACACAACCATGCTCTATCGATCTAACCCTGTGCAGGCCTTAGGATGGCTGCACTATTGCTATCCTAACTATTGGTACACACCGCACAACGCAGGCACACATTCACACTCCACCATTGTTTGTTATGAGAGACAGCCCCCTGTGTCTAAAATCACTGCGCACCCATTCCCGACATGTTTCGCCGCTATGCGGCTTTGTCAAGGGAAAAAGCGGTACTGGCGTGCGCCCGTAGTCTTAGGGTCCTTTTAAAGCTCCCTCCTTCTACTCCTCCCCTCATCTCCACCCATACCTGCCAATCATGGATGGATGCCGCGCCCAGTCAGAGGCGGATACTTACCTTACTACAGGCATGGCTATCTCACCTGTTCCCTCCTCCATACGTCATTCCCTCGGCTGAACGGGGCGTGCGTGCGGATCGCTCCATCCCTCTCACTGCCGCGATGCCGATATGCGCTGCGCATGCGCCAACACAGTTCATTGTTAAAGACATACTGCAATGCTCGCATGTGTCACTATTGTGAAGGAACAATGCCTGTCACTTGTCTGTCCTATTCTATGCATTGAGCACATGAGTATATTGGCATCTATTAATTAATGCCTGCTGCGTTGTTATCAATTATGATAACTCTCTAAATGGATATATATTCAAGCTCTCATGTGCCCCTTATGCAGTATAACTATGTAAGTATATTTGTATAAAGCCAGGGTGGGAGGGGCAGGGGGGAACCATTTATTAAAATTTTTACTAGCAACCTGTGTTCTTTATATTATTTTTGCCTACGTAATGGGGGAAGGGGGAGGGGGAGAGGAGGGACCCTCCAGGACACCCAAGACCAGCATGCTGTGTCGATTTAACACATATTATGTCTATTTCTTTTATCGTAGCTTTGACATTATATGAAAGCTGAGAAGGAAAAGCCTTCATTGAGTCCGGCAGGACTTAAGGATCCCAATCTGTGGATCCATTTTGCTTCTTCACGTAATAGTAATCTGTCAAGGTCCCCACTCCTTGGTCCTAATTTCATTTTTGTGATTCCCCAAAATTTCAGGACATCTGTATTGCCATTATGGACATACTTAATATGTCTATATAGGGGGGTATCTTTTTTGGTGTTAATAGCACTCAAATGTCCGGATATTCGTCTCCTAATCTCTTGTACCGTTTTTCCAACATATAATTTTGGACAGGTACAAGATGCTATATATACTATACCGCTCGTACGGCAATTAAAAAAATCATTTATAGTATATTCACGCCCATCCACTGGATTCCTGAACTTCTTTATTCTAGGAATATACCGACAGAACGAACACTGTCCACAAGGGAAAGAGCCCTTTGTCGTTATAGTAGACATACCTGTCTTCATCCTTTCTGTTGGTAAAAAGCTGTGTACTAGTTCTTCCCTCAGATTTTTCCCCCTTCTATATGTGACACTGGGGTTAGTTGTTAATACTGGTCTCAAATCTGGGTCACTAGTCAGTATCTTCCAATGTTTTCTAAGAATCCCTTTTATCCTTCCATTTTGGTTATCATAAGTACCAACACACCGTATGATTTTATCTTCGTTGTTCGTCTTGTTAGATATCAACAACTCCTCTCTTTTCTTGTATTTTGCCCTATTATATGCCTTTTTTAAGGTTTTGCGGGGATAACCACGAGCCCTGAATCTCCTGTACAATTCTCCTGCTTCCTTTTCAAAGGCCTCCTCCGTGCTACAGTTCCTCTTGGCTCTCAAATATTGTCCCACCGGTATACCGTTTTTCAACGGGGTGGGATGCCAGCTAGACCAGTGGAGGTAACTGTTTGTAGATGTCGGTTTCCTGAATATCTCAGTTTCTAATTTACCTCCTTGATCTTTATGAATGCTGATATCCAGGAACATAATAAGGTCTGGATGAATTTCATACGTGAAGTGCATTCCTATGCTATTGGTGTTAAGTGCCCTCACAAAATCCTCAAATTGTCCATAATGGCAATACAGATGTCCTGAAATTTTGGGGAATCACAAAAATGAAATTAGGACCAAGGAGTGGGGACCTTGACAGATTACTATTACGTGAAGAAGCAAAATGGATCCACAGATTGGGATCCTTAAGTCCTGCCGGACTCAATGAAGGCTTTTCCTTCTCAGCTTTCATATAATGTCAAAGCTACGATAAAAGAAATAGACATAATATGTGTTAAATCGACACAACATGCTGGTCTTGGGTGTCCTGGAGGGTCCCTCCTCTCCCCCTCCCCCTTCCCCCATTACGTAGGCAAAAATAATATAAAGAACACAGGTTGCTAGTAAAAATTTTAATAAATGGTTCCCCCCTGCCCCTCCCACCCTGGCTTTATACAAATATACTTACATAGTTATACTGCATAAGGGGCACATGAGAGCTTGAATATATATCCATTTAGAGAGTTATCATAATTGATAACAACGCAGCAGGCATTAATTAATAGATGCCAATATACTCATGTGCTCAATGCATAGAATAGGACAGACAAGTGACAGGCATTGTTCCTTCACAATAGTGACACATGCGAGCATTGCAGTATGTCTTAACAATGAACTGTGTTGGCGCATGCGCAGCGCATATCGGCATCGCGGCAGTGAGAGGGATGGAGCGATCCGCACGCACGCCCCGTTCAGCCGAGGGAATGACGTATGGAGGAGGGAACAGGTGAGATAGCCATGCCTGTAGTAAGGTAAGTATCCGCCTCTGACTGGGCGCGGCATCCATCCATGATTGGCAGGTATGGGTGGAGATGAGGGGAGGAGTAGAAGGAGGGAGCTTTAAAAGGACCCTAAGACTACGGGCGCACGCCAGTACCGCTTTTTCCCTTGACAAAGCCGCATAGCGGCGAAACATGTCGGGAATGGGTGCGCAGTGATTTAGACACAGGGGGCTGTCTCTCATAACAAACAATGGTGGAGTGTGAATGTGTGCCTGCGTTGTGCGGTGTGTACCAATAGTTAGGATAGCAATAGTGCAGCCATCCTAAGGCCTGCACAGGGTTAGATCGATAGAGCATGGTTGTGTGACAATATAGGTTAAGCTTCAGTGCAGCCGAACAAGGCCTGCACAGGGTATAATAGGTGTGTGTGTTCCCTATATAGGGGGTTGCCTGCAAGATTCAATATATTCTGATAAACAGTATCAGTGCAAGGTACAATCATGCACTGAGGAGGCATTACCCTACTAAATAAACAAAGTAGTGACTATTGATAGTGGGGCTTGCACAAATCAAATAGTATAACAAAACAGGATCCCCATAGGGTATGACACAGCCTATTAACATATACCCAACCTTCTAACTCCTCTGTGGGAATGAGACGCTATAGAGGGTTTGAGGATAGGGCTTATAATCGCCCCTCTCTGCCCTCCCTTCCCTCATACATGTTGTAAATTTCAAACAAATTGCTACATATGTCCTAGTGGACCTTGCGCGCCTTACAACGCGGGCACAACACCCACAATAGATAGGTTACATGGGAGACTACCTCCTGGTGAGAGTTTTAGATGTGGTGTCAGTTTTTTTAGAGAGAAATTAATTAAAGGTTATTTTTTAGGGTTACATTGGAACCCATAGAGAGGGGGAAATTTTGGGCCAAAGCCCACCTGTTGAATATACACACTGTAGTACGGACTGGCAGGCTGGTCCCCTGCTGGAACAGCCTGCTGGAAGAGATAAACTCCAGTGTGAAACTGGCCTAAGTATAATGGTGCTGCAAGTGTACTAGAAAAATGCACCTATATATTAGAACGCCTGTTGACAATGAGTCGGATGCACAGTAAGTCTATGTATAACAGATTAATTATTAATGGTGCAGTAGGTGTAAACATGCCTATATTTTAGACCGCCTATTGAGACTAAGCCTGATACACAGTAAGTCTATGTATTATAGAACA
The DNA here is from genome assembly GCA_900303285.1 of Rhinella marina. NCBI lineage: Eukaryota > Metazoa > Chordata > Amphibia > Anura > Bufonidae > Rhinella > Rhinella marina. The sequence goes on from ONZH01017944.1 coordinate 51,906, forward strand.
GATTAAGTATAAATGGCACAAGCAGATGAACTACATAAACGTGCCTATCTTTTAGACCACGTATTGACAAGGAGTCTGATGCCCAGTAAGTCTATGTATAACAGAACAGATTAAGTATTAATGGTGCAGCAAGCTTACTAGTTAAACACGCTTAAGTATTAGACTGCCTGTTGACCATGATTCTGATGCACCATAAGTCTATGTATAACAGAACAGGTTAAGAATGAATGGTGAAGCAGATGAACAAGATGCACAGGGGGATTACTCTGAACCTGCACTGACCCTGCATTGTCCCTGCACTCGCCCACTCCAATATTCTACAATTAAAAGTTTTCTAAAACACTATCCCTAGCACTTTCCATGTCTCTTCCCATGCTCAGTTCTCAGTGAAATGGTGGCGACCAAGCGGGATGAGGCCATAAAATCATAGTGGATGGCTATCTGCAGATTGGCTGGCTGCATGGCATTATGGATCATATTGCATTCCCTGGTTTCTTACTTTCACTTTGTAACACATGTACCCACTATGTTAGGGGGAAAAAATGTGTTCCACGAAGCACGAGGAAATTTGGATTTGTGGAAAATCAAATTTTTCCTGAAATTCAGATCAAAGTCAGTTCCTTTCACTTTGATTCGCTCAACACTAACTATAACCTGTAATATTATTACACTCCAGAAATACATCCAGGCCTCTCTTGAACTTTTTTATTGAGTTCACCATCACCACCTCCTCAGACAGAGAGTTCCATAGTCTCACTGCTCTTACCGTAAAGAATCCTGTACAAACCTTTTTTCCTCCAAATGCAGAGGATGTCCCCTCATCACAGTCCTGGGTATAAAGAGATGATGGTAGAGATCTCTGTACTGCCCCCTAATGTATGTATCTCCCCTCAGTCATCTTTTTTTTCTCAACTGAATAACCTTAATTTTGATAATCTTTCAGGGTACTGTAGTCCAACCATTCCTGTTATTACTTTAGTTGCCGTCCTCAGAACCTTCTCCAGCTCTGCTATGTCTGTCTTGTTCACAGGATCCCACAATTGTACATGTGTGGTGTGACTAGTGATTTGTAACATGGCAGGACTATGTTCTCATCATCGGCATCTATTCCCCTTTTGATGTGCCCCATAATTTTATTGGCCTTGGCAGCAGCTGCCTGACACTGGTTTCTACAGCTTAGGCCTCTTTCACACTACCGGTAGCACGGATCCGGCACCTAAAGGGTGCCAACGGATCCGTGCTAACGCTGATACATGTGTGGAGCATGAGCAGCGCTCCGGCCCCACACATGACACACATTGGAACAAGACACAGACATACAGACATACACACATACAGAAATACACACATACATACTCACATACTCCAGGGACGCCGGCAGAACGTCTTCACGCGCCTCCTGCGCGCAGTGATGACGATTCCCCACAGCGCCCTCTGCTGGGCGCAGTGGGGAAACGTCATAGCTGCGCGCAGGAGGCACGTGAAGACATGCTGCCGGCGTCCCTGGAGTATGTGTGTATGTATGTATGTATGTCTGTCGGTATGTATGTCTGTATGTAGCCGGATCCGGAATGATCCCCCATTGCAAATCAATGGAGGACAGATCCGGATTACTGGTGTGTCCACACCAAACGGATCCGTCCCCATTGACTTGCATTGGGGGTCATTCCGGATCCGTCTTGGTACGGATGCCTGGACCGGAGAGCAAACCGCAGCATGCTGCGGTTTGTTCTCCGGTCTGAAGACGGAACGGAATGCTTTCAGGAGCATTCCGTTGTCTTCAGTTCAGTTTTGTCCCCATTGACAATGAATGGGGACAAAACTGAAGCGTTTTTTTTCCGGTATTGAGCCCCTATAACGGAACTCAATACCGGAATTTAAAAACGCTAGTGTGAAAGTAGCCTTAGTTTGCTGTTCACTAAAATTCCTAAGTCCTTTTCCATGTCAGTGTTACCCAGTGTTTTACCATTTAGTATGTACGGGTGACATGTATTTTCCTTCCCATGTGCATAACTTTACATTTATCAGTGTTACACCTAATCTGCCACTTATCTGCCCAAGCCTCCTATCTATCCAATATAGTATATATCAGAGATTGCCACAACAATTTTAAACCAAGCAAGATGCTCAATTGGACACAGTGTGCAGTAAAAACACATTGACTGTGATGCTGCACAATGTGTCTGGTAAAGTGTGGGACACTTATTATGAAACAACTTTGCAACAGCTTCTTTTGGGAAACATGCAAATTGACATACTCTGCAAATGGATAATATACACTGACTGTGATGCTGCAAAATTGAAGAAATTTAAAGAAAATGTGTAACAGCTTTTTTTTTTATTTCAAAAAAGCACAATTAGACAGTGTCCAATTGCAACTGTGATGCTTAAAAAATCAGCAGCCCGTACATCTGATATTTTTAGATATAAATTGGGCTCCTAGCTGACTCCTACAAATTAGGAAAAAGTGATTACTGTGGCTTTCAATAACAATGCAAGCACAGGATTGTCAATGGCTGGCTGTAGTAACACACAGTACATTAAATGAGTCTTGTCATGTCCCTAGTTAAAACTTATCTATCAAGTTATTAAATTAATCTAACTAAATCCCTAAACCTTTCTCTATAAGACCCTGAGTTTGCTGCATTGGTTTAATTCATAATAAAGAGTAACCGTCTTTATTAGTTTGATGTGTGGCAGAGAGGTCCTGCCTCATCAATTTCCAAGCTGAGATTTACATCATTACCTTGCTTTTGATCATAGTGGAAGATTTATCATTTCCCTTGTGCCTGAAAAGTGGCAGACACATAGTTTGCGACTTTTCAACTTCATCTATTCTCTGGGATTTTACACCGCCCTCACCATCTTCCATAAAGGGTGTGTGTCAAGGGCAGGAAGAGGCGCGACTAGCCACCCAGACAAATGGTCACCAATTTTCTGGTGCAAATAAAGCTAGAAATCTAAATCTGTTTAAGTGCATCCTCTGGCGGCACTGGGGATATCGCGACTGGCAAAGAAAGCGCCAGACTTGATAAATCTCCCCCATAGTGTCTATGATACATGTCTATCTTATCCCTACTGATTGGCTGAGGTTGAATGCAAGGCATTATACGTGAGCCCTCCAGCTAGTGCGCTGCACAGGATATTCTGATCCTCCTTCATCTTTTCTGCCCTATCTTCCCTGCCCTGCTACGCTAACTATTGTACTGTGATATGTAAAATGGTGGAAAACATTTTGAGCGATTTTGAGCAACTTTCAGCAAACATCTGGCTGCATTTTTTTAAAGAAAAATACTCCAAAAAACAACAGGAAAAGCACTACAAAAAGGTATACATTTTTATATGAGATGCTTCTCTCAAGCTAAGTACACTTGCCAATAGTCTGCATTAGTACTTTTAAGACAAAACCAAAAGTGAAATTAACGGAGAAAACATATAGTTTGACCTGCTCCTGGTTTTGGCTTGCAAATACTGTTGAAAAATACTGACTGTGAAAATGACTATAGTAGAGGAGATGAAAAAATCAGGGGTGCAAAGATAAATCATGGGGTACCATATCAAAACTTAATATTCAACCCATAGCCAAAAGTTTGATCAAATTCAGTTTACGTTTAGTAAGCAGGGGCGTACATAGAAATCATGGGGCCCCATAGCAAAACTCTGAATTGCCCCCCGCCCCCCCAAGGTATTCCAAAGGTCCTTGATACTAGTATTTACACTATTTCTAGTACGTTTCAGGCCAGACTGGGCCCCCTTTAGATACAGTCACATAGGGGCCCGGACTGGCTTGAAAAGTAGTAGAAAAGACACTTCTCCCTTCTCCTCTGGGGCCCAGAAGCAGCTGGCAAGGAAGGGAGCTGTGTACTCAGGTCTGAAAGGGGGCGGGCCATTCAGCCTGGCCAGGCCCCTTCAGCTCATGGGCCCCATAACAACTGCGTAGTCTGCCTCTATGGGTGGTACGCCAGTGTTAGTAAGTTAGTGTTTACCGTAAAAAAAACTGATCTTTATATGGGGAGCTGAGGCATTAGTGATGCACCATTCATGTGGCGTGCCAGTATATCTATCCTGTGCAGAATATAATATGGTGCTCTCCCAATTGATGAATCTGTCACTGAAACCTGGCCCACAATGACTTCATAAATATGGCACTAAGTCTAAACAACATATTTTTCAATGGATTTACACTGGAAAACTGGTATAAATTGATAATCGATTATCTTTGCTTTCACATCATAAGTGATAAAACAGACTATTCAAAGCCACCATTTCATAGAAACTTATTTAGCTAACAATGGACTCAATGGAGCCTCCCCATGCAGCTTCTACTGAAAAATGTTCTAGTTCTACAACCAGAAGAAGAAGGAGTTCTACATCCAGTCTCCTCTCACCATGGTGGTGGCATGTTCTGCCTTTAGTGCAAGTACTCCACTTGGAATGGTTTATGCCAGGGGATGGACCTAGAACTGATTTGTTAAATTGTTTTTTCACCTCTCATGACTCCTTCTTATACAGTGGCATGCAATAGTTTGGGCAGTCTTGTTCAAAATTACTGTTACTGTGAACAGGACCAGCCAAGGAGTTTTTTTTCTCCCTGGCTGTAACGCTCTCCGATTGGATTGGATTGCGGCACAGCCAGGGAGAAGGAGACGCCCATTGAGAAACCCGGGCGTCTCCTCCTCCCTGTACCGATGCTCAGGATTAACATACTGAGCTGGAAAAATACAGGGGGCCGCAGCAGGGCGCAGAAGCGCTATTTTGAAGAACGGTCACGGGTGGCAGCATCAGCGGGGGGTACCCTACGAGTTAAGGTATTTAGATACTGTAAAAAAAAATGCATGAAAGGTCCTCTTTAAGCAAATTGAAGATGAAACTGTGAGATGGCACACACAGCACTCATTGTGTGAACACTGTGTTTGTGTAACTTAAAGAGGACCTTTCATGGTTTTTTTTTAAAGTAGCTAAATACCTTAACTCGTAGATGCTGGCTGATGCTGCCATCCGTGACCGTTCTTCAAAATAGCTCTCCTGTGCCCCGCTGTGCCCCCCTGTATTTTTCCCGCTCAGTATGTTAATACTGAGCATCAGTACAGGGAGGAGGAGATTTGGACTGACATTCTGCTGTTTCAGTGTTTTCAGTGTTTCAGCTGCGGGATCGGGCTACCAGCAGTGCAGAGCTTGCTCAGGAATGGCAGCAGGCAGGTGTGAGTGCATCTGGAGCAAGGCCTGGTCTCAAGGAGGGCAGCAAACAAGCCACTTCTCTCCAGAAAAAACATCAGGGACAGACTGATATTCTGCAAAAGGTACAGGGAGTGGACTGCTGAGGACTGGGGTAAAGTCATTTTCTCTGATGAATCCCCTTTTCAATTGTTTGGGACATCTGGAAAACAGCTTATTTGGCGAAGATGAGGTGAGCGCTACCACCAGTCTTGTCTCATGCCAACTGTAAAGCATCCTGAAACCATTCATGTGTGGGGTTGCTTCTCAGCCAAGGGAATCGGCTCTCTCACAGTCTTGCCTAAAAACACAGCCATGAATAAAGAATGGTACCAGAATGTCCTCCGAGAGCAACTGTCACGCTCGGGTGTGGGGGGAAAAGCCACACCGAGCGTATGAGGGATAGGAACAGACAAAACCAGGGAACTGGTCACCTCCTGCAGGGGACCCTAAGACTAGGCCCTAGCTGGCTACCAGTATGAACTAACCCGGGTGGTAGGAAAGCTCATACACAGGAACCTAATCTGAGTAAACCCTAGAACACCCTGCAGTCTAATGACACAAGAGAGTAACCTGTTCCTCCAAGCGTAAGGAGGAACAGGAGACTCAAACAGGAATAACCAAAGGAAGGGAAAACACTTAACTTTAAGTAGAACTCAGCAACAGGATCTCAGCCGAGATCCACACCACTCTCAACAGGTATGTAGCAGATATAAACCGCAAGGGATACTGGGAGAGGAAGAGGTAAGTAGGAGACAGCTAATTGCCAAGCGGCAACAGCTGAGGGAAAGGGGTGTGGAGAACAGCACCCAAACCACAGGGAATAGCCTGTCAAACCTGTCACTTAGAAAGCCGCGCAGAACGTCTGATTCCAGACGCAAGACCACTCGTGACATTACCCCCCCTTTTACGGGTGACCTCCGGGCACCCAGGACCAACTTTATCAGGGTGACATCTGTGAAAGGCTTTTACCAAACGACTGGCATTCACGTCAGATGCCGGTACCCATGACCTCTCCTCAGGACCATAACCCTTCCAATGAACCAGATATTGAAGGGTCCCACGAAGAACTCGAGAATCAATGATCTTGACAATCTGAAATTCCAAATTACCATCCACCAAGACAGGCGCGGGTGGCAAGGGAGATGGCTCCAGAGGTTCAACATACCTCTTCAACAAACATCTGTGAAACACATTATGGATTTTCAGGGCCTGCGGAAGTTCAAGACGAAATGCTACAGGATTAATAATGGCCGTGATTTTATATGGGCCAATAAATCTTGGACCCAACTTCCATGAAGGAACTTTCAACTTAATGTTCCTAGTAGACAGCCACACAGAATCACCCACATTTAGGTCCGGACCATTCATGCGTCTCCTGTCAGCCACACGTTTGTACTTGTTACCCATATTTATCAAGTTACTTTGAATTTTTCGCCATATGGAAGACAATGATGACGAAAAACGTTCTTCCTCAGGAATACCAGAAGTATCAGAACCACAAAATGTGCCAAACTGCGGGTGAAAGCCATATGCACCAAAAAATGGTGACTTACCAGTGGAGTCCTGTCTGCGATTATTTATGGCAAACTCAGCCAGAGACAAAAACGAGGACCACTCCTCCTGGTTCTCAGAGACAAAGCATCTCAAATAAGTCTCCAGATTCTGATTGGTACGCTCAGTCTGTCCATTCGTCTGGGGATGAAAGGCAGAGGAGAAAGACAGTTGTACCCCGAGCCGAGTACAGAACGCCCTCCAGAATCTGGACACAAACTGAGTCCCACGATCAGAGACAACGTCAGTGGGAATGCCATGAAGTTTCACAATATTGTCAACAAACACTTGTGCAAGAGTTTTAGCATTGGGGAGTCCTGGTAATGCAATAAAGTGCGCCATTTTACTAAAACGATCTACAACCACCAGAATAACTGTCTTACCAGACGACTCAGGCAGATCAGTGATGAAGTCCATGGATAGGTGAGTCCATGGTCTGGACGGGATGGGTAACGGAAGTAGGGGTCCAGAAGGACGAGTATGTGTCACCTTAGAGCGTGCGCAGACACTACAGGCTGACACATATTCCTCAACACACTTACGCAGACCTGGCCACCAGAATCTACGAGAGATGAGGTCGACAGTGGATTTACTCCCAGGGTGTCCCGCAAGCACCGAAGAATGATGCTCCTCAAACACCTTATAACGCAAATCAGAAGGAACAAACAACTTCCCGGGAGGGCAAGACTCCGGCGCATCTCCCTGGGCCTCAAGCACTTTAGCCTCAAGATCAGGGTAAAGAGCGGATATCACCACTCCTTCAGACAGTATAGGGCTAGGATCTTCAAAATCACCACCCCCGGGAAAACTACGTGACAAGGCATCCGCCTTCACATTCTTAACCCCAGGACGGTATGTGACAATGAAATTGAATCTGGTGAAGAACAAAGACCATCTGGCCTGCCTCGGATTAAGTCGTCTAGCCGACTCCAGGTAAGCCAGATTTTTGTGATCAGTGAATACCGTGATTGGATGATTCGCCCCTTCCAACCAATGACGCCATTCCTCAAAAGCCAACTTAATGGCCAGTAACTCTCGGTTACCCACATCATAATTTCTCTCCGCCACAGAGAGTTTCTTCGAAAAAAAAGCACATGGGCGCCATTTACCAGGTGACGGGCCCTGTGATAACACAGCTCCTACCCCCACATCGGATGCGTCAACCTCCACAATGAAAGGTTGTGACACATCTGGCTGCACCAATATAGGGGCAGAAGAAAAGCACTCCTTTACAGCAGAGAAGGCTTGCAACGCAGCATCAGACCACACAGAGACATCCGTCCCTTTCTTAGTCATGTCAGTTAAGGGTTTAACTATAGTCGAATAGTTCTTAATAAATTTTCGGTAATAGTTGGTGAACCCCAAAAATCGCATAAGAGCCTTCAGATTTTCAGGTCGGTCCCAGTTCAGAACAGCACAGACCTTCTCTGGATCCATACGAAAACCTGAAGATGAAAGCAGGTATCCTAAGAATTGCACCTCATGTACAGCAAAAGCACATTTCTCTAATTTTGCATACAACTTGTTATCTCTTAAAATTTGCAACACCTGCCTCACGTGATCCTGATGTGTCACAATATCTGGAGAATAGATTAGTATGTCATCCAAATATACGACTACAAACCTCCCCACAAGATGATGAAAAATGTCATTAACAAAATGCTGGAAGACAGCAGGAGCATTGGTCAACCCAAAAGGCATGACCAGGTTCTCAAAGTGGCCCTCAGGAGTGTTAAAGGCCGTCTTCCATTCATCCCCTTCCTTGATCCTGACCAGATTATATGCCCCCCTTAAGTCCAACTTGGAGAACACCTTGGCATCCACAATCTGGTTAAACAAGTCAGGAATCAAAGGAAGGGGGTACGGATCACGGACAGTAATCCTATTGAGTTCACGGAAATCCAGACATGGCCTAAGGGATCCGTCCTTTTTTTTAACAAAAAAGAACCCTGCTGCCACAGGAGATTTGGAAGGCCTAATATGTCCTTTGGCCAAACTCTCAGCAATATATTCCTTCATGGCCGTTCTCTCAGGTCCAGAAAGGTTATACAGCCTAGATTTAGGCAATCTTGTTCCAGGGATAAGATTGATAGGACAATCGTATTCCCGGTGAGGGGGTAAATCCTGACATCCACCTTCAGAAAATACATCAGAGAAATCCGATATAAAAGAAGGAAGAGTCTTAGTGGTTAAAGCAGAAAAGATGTATTAAGGCAATTGTCAACACAATAATCGCCCCAATCCACAATTTGTCTAGTATGCCAGTCAATGGACGGATTATGTTTGCTTAACCACGGTAAACCCAGAACCACAGGAGCAGGAAGACCTTCCAACACAAAACATGAAATAAGCTCCTGATGAAATTCACCCACTCTTAATTTGATATCATGCACCATCTGAGACAAACACTTCTGAGAGAGAGGTGCAGAATCAATGGCAAACACAGAAATCCTCTTATCCAAAGAACTTGGTGACAATCCATGCATACGGACAAACTGAGCATCAATCAAGTTCACCCCTGCCCCGCTGTCAATAAACACCTCAATTTTCACAACCTTAGATTCTAGCGCCACCTCGGCAGTCAGGAGAAAACGGGTACTGCAGGATGAAGACAAATGCACATTTTCAGTCTCCCTACCCACTCCACCAAGAGTGAGATGAGAATTCAACGCCCCCTTTTCTTTTCTCTCCTTTAGAGATAGGAAGCATGGACATACATTGATAAAATGTCCTTTCTGACCACAGAAGAAACACACACCCTTTTTATTACCAAGATGTTTACGGGTGGCTACAGGAGTGGCTCCCCCTAATTGCATAGGTTCATCCCCAGACATCAACCTAGGGGAATATTCACCCAAAGTGTCATAGGAAGCTGGTACACTATGTGATAGTACGTCCTGAGAGCGGGGGCCCCTAGATCGCTCTCTCAGGCGCCTATCCATGCGTACAGCAAGAGACATAGCAGCTTCCAAAGACACAGGGGTTTCCTGAAAGGCCAAAGCGTCCTTCAGCCTTTCAGACAAACCTTGACAGAATTGGCTACGTAAAGCCGGATCGTTCCATTCAGTATTGGTCGCCCATCTCCGAAACTCAGAGCAATAAGTCTCAACCGGCCGCTCACCCTGACAAAGGTTACGTATCTGGGTCTCCGCCAGGGAGATACGATCCGGGTCATCATAGATAATCCCTAGGGTCTTGAAAAATTCATCTACCGACCGGAGAGACAGCGATCCAGCCGGTAGAGAAAAGGCCCATGACTGCGCATCCCCTTTAAGCAGCGAGATGACCACACCAACCTTCTGTTCCTCATTACCAGAAGAATGTGGACGCAGTCTGAAATACAATTTGCACGCCTCCCTAAATAGAACAAAATTATCACATTCCCCAGAAAATCTATCCGGGAGGGGGACCTTAGGCTCCAAACAGGCCTGACACTCAGCACCCCCAGAACCACCAGCCTGTGGTCTCTGAATCTGGTTGCGGATGTCAGCCACCTCCAAGCTGAGTCCCTGCAGCCGTTCAGCCAGTGCAGCAATAGCATCCATGTCAGCACAAAAATGACATAAATTTTTGTTAGTGGCGGTTTATAATGTCACGCTCGGGTGTGGGGGGAAAAGCCACACCGAGCGTATGAGGGATAGGAACAGACAAAACCAGGGAACTGGTCACCTCCTGCAGGGGACCCTAAGACTAGGCCCTAGCTGGCTACCAGTATGAACTAACCCGGGTGGTAGGAAAGCTCATACACAGGAACCTAATCTGAGTAAACCCTAGAACACCCTGCAGTCTAATGACACAAGAGAGTAACCTGTTCCTCCAAGCGTAAGGAGGAACAGGAGACTCAAACAGGAATAACCAAAGGAAGGGAAAACACTTAACTTTAAGTAGAACTCAGCAACAGGATCTCAGCCGAGATCCACACCACTCTCAACAGGTATGTAGCAGATATAAACCGCAAGGGATACTGGGAGAGGAAGAGGTAAGTAGGAGACAGCTAATTGCCAAGCGGCAACAGCTGAGGGAAAGGGGTGTGGAGAACAGCACCCAAACCACAGGGAATAGCCTGTCAAACCTGTCACTTAGAAAGCCGCGCAGAACGTCTGATTCCAGACGCAAGACCACTCGTGACAGCAACTTCTCCCAACCGTCCAAGAGCAGTTTGGCGATCAACAATGCCTTTTCCAGCATGATGGAGCACCTTGCCATAAAGCAAAGGTGATAACTAAATGGCTCAGGGAACAAAACATAGAGATTTTGGGTCCATGGCCTGGAAACTCCCCAGATCTTAATCCCATTGAGAACTTGTGGTCAATCATCAAGAGATGGGTGGACAAACAAAAACCTACAAATTCTGACAAAATGCAAGCATTGATTGTGCAAGAATGGACTGCTATCAGTCAGGATTTGGTCCAGAAGTTGATTGAGAGCATGCCAGGGAGAATTGCAGAGGTCCTGAAGAAGGGTCAACACTGCAAATATTGACTTGCTGCATTAACTCATTCTAACTGTCAATATAAGTTTTTGTTACTCATAATATGATTGCAATTATATTTATGTATGTGATAAAAACATCTGACAAACACACATAAAAACCAGAGGGCAGCAGATCATGTGAAAATATAATATTTGTGTCATTCTCGAAACTTTTGGCCATGACTGTAAATGAGCAAACAAATTCTGGTCAGCAGCTTGCAGACTGGGATGTTTCTAGTAAGAAAACAAATATATTTGCTACGAATGGTGCATAATATCTGTAATATAGTTATAGGTCCCATGACTGACAGCTGCATCATGTTGTAAAATCTTTTTTTACACTCCAAAAAATGAGCAATAGTAAATCCTGTTACAAATCGAAGGTTTTACCAAAGCCATTTCAAATATAAAGTAAAAGCAACTATAATAAAAGCTAAGAGCTTTATCACAACAGTGTTCTCTCAAGAACACTCATGACTCTTAGTAGAGGAAAATTTCCTAAGTCTTCAAGATGTACCTAAGGGGAAAACATATATAAAGGAATTACCAGTAGCAGCACCTACAGAAAATATCCCAGTCCCTTCTTTCATGAACAACAATGCTCCACAACATGCTACAAAACAGAATAAATTACACTTTCCATAAGCATCTTCTCTTTTTTTGGGGCACAGGAAACAAAAAAAATCTCAGCACTTGCACAATACTTCATAAACATAAACTTCATAACCCCTTCCTCATATAAACAGGGTAATGCATGCAAAGAGCAGTCTGATAGTTTTTACTGACCTACAGTTAGACACTGTATAAAAGTAGAGTAGTCAGAGATCCTAGGTGTCTGCAGAGACTAGTGTTTATGAGTGACCAGATGATGCTGAGACAAAGATATGCAGCGACCAGGCCGCAGGGTCGTGTATGTGAGTGTAAATGTTGTCACAGTGGTGGTGAGCCGATGGATATATTACTCACAGTTATGAAGCTGTTGCTCCCTGGGCCGGCGTGCAGGTGAGTGGAAGGAGACACCAACTCCTTCTGGGCACTCTCTGGTTCCAGGGGCTCTGCCGGGTGTTGGTGTGAGGTGCCCTTGATGGTGGAAGATTTGGGTTTTGGTAGGCAGGGTCCTTGATAAGTTCGTGACGCCAGCACCTTGCGGTGCAAATAGATGAACAGTAGAAAAGATGATGAGACACGCGAGTTGCAAACTGTATGAACTTTACTGACGATAGGTCCACCTTGAGGTGCAGGTTGTTCATACAAAAAGGCTTACAGTAAGCTGATGCTGAAGGATTCCTGAACCGGCTGGATAAAAGTTGCGCCTCAATACTTGCTTCTAGTTTTCCTTCAGGTTCCTCAGTTTGCCTCTCTATGCTAGGACAGCCAGGCAATGGATATAAAATAAGTTTCTCATAAACTACCAGTAACCCACAGGGCGGTCTCCCTGATGGCAGGCTATACACATCTGCTCCATTCTTTGTCTCGGGTACCTCTGGTAAATTGGGTCCACACTCCCCGGTGGGATAAATGTGGATAGAAGACGACTGTGCCTGGTCGTCTGGTCGTGTCCATGTGCCTTTGAGCTCCTCATGGTCACACTTGCAGTGGAGTCCATAAACAGTAGAAATGCTTTACCTCCACCTTCCCTATATCCTTCCAGCTTCTGGTCTGTCTGAAGTGGCTCTGGGAATGTTGGCCACCAAACCCCTCAGCCTGGAGGAGGCTGGGGGCTAGCAGGGCAGCTACATGGCAAGCTGCCTCATACTTTCTCTTCTGCACTCAATCTGCTCTGAACTGGACTAAACTGGGTCTAGCCTGTGTTATAGCTTTATATATGAGGTTGGCCAGGGTAGCAGCCTTCTGAGAGAGAGGGACAGTTAGTGGCACAGTTTCTCAACCTTCCTCTCATCTCCCTCCAAGGACTATTCTAATAAGTGTGCTACTTTACATGTAAACTGTATTTAGTTGAGTCGATTGATCAATACTATCAAAAAGGAAAAGAAGTTGTTGCCCATAGCAATGAATCACATTAAAGCTTTGAATTACCAGAGCAAATTAAGAAATAAAAAGCCATGCTCTGATTGGTTGCTATGGGCAAAAAGCATAGTCTTTTCAGATACTTTTTATAAATAAGCACATATATATCTCCAGTATCTGCTCCACCATCATCTTGCAAATGTTTCTACAAATGTGTATTTCATAAAAAAATGAAACAAATTTCAAACAAGAGTTTTCTAGAGCCAATTGTAATTTTTGTACAGTGGGCATACATGGGACAGTGGTGGCATACACAAGAGACAGAGTGATGTCATGTTAGGGGGCAGAATTTTCTAGAGCCCTTTATAATTGTCCACATGACACTTTTTTTCCTAGTTGACTAATGGGTTCTATTGTGGCTTCTGTGATTTTGATGGGAAGAATACCGCTGCATACGTTATGCCTCCCGTCAAATCTGAATTTAGCCTAAGACTGAAATTTTAAATCTTTTATTTACATTGTTTTATGATGTTAAAAAACATTTTGACAAAAAAAATATGCTGTTTTCATAAGAGTTTAATCCCCACATGTTAATATTTTGTAGAGCCACCTCTGCAGCAATGACAAGTGTATGTCTTTTGGGGGTAAATACAGATGTTGCATGCTTCAAAGAGTCAGCTAACATTGAGGATTATCATTTATTTTGTATGTTGTGACACTTCAAAGAAATGCATGTGTCAGTTCTGTTTTGCAGAGCAGAAAATGTAAATCAGTACACTAAGTAATTCTTTAGAGTATTGTACTACATGTGCCTAAATAAAAGTGTTTTGTGCTCAGTGTCGCTCAAGGACACATTTCACTGTAAAAGAACATTATGTGCTTGAGGTCTGACTCCACCCAGAGCAAGAAAATTCTGAAATTTACCTCATTTAAGTCAACCCTAAACTAATCACCAAAGTCTAGATATCGGAGATTTATAATACTTTCAAGGATTGGAGGAAAGTGGGAACAAGATGGTCTCCAGTAAATTACTTCAAAGCAATGTAGTTAAATGGTCAAGGAATCAATGGTGGATTTTTTACCCTGCCTGATTTTGTTAGAGAAATGGAGGTATTTTCAAGGGGTTTTCTGGAATAGGTCAATATAGGTAATCAATATATGATAGTTGGGGGTCTGAGTCTTGGCACCCCCATCAGTCAACTGTTTAAGTTCATGGCACTCTGGCTTATGAAGCACAATGCCATACATTGTATAATGGCTGTGCTTGGTATTGTAGCACAGGCCCATTCACTTGCATGGGACTAAGCTGCACATACTGTAGGCGATTTTACAGGTTTAATAAATGAGCATTTAAAAAACAACAGAACAACATCATGAGCTTAGAGAGTAAGCCCTTACTTAGCTTACAGATAAGGCTAAGTTCACATTTTCGGTAGAGGTTCCAGCAGGAGTCTCCATTGCAGATTTTGGCAGTGGTATATTGCCTGGCCTTAGTGAATTAGATCTGTCGGATGTCAGCTTTGAAAACTGTTGAAAAATAAAATAGATACAAAAAAATGCTTGTATGAAAAAAAAAGGTTTATGGGTGCAATTACTAGAACTTGTCACTGCCAAAATATATGTGGCCACTAAAATCTAATTATTAAAATGTGATTAAAAAAGAGCCATACATAAAAATTCAAAAGGATATAGAAAAACAATAAACATAGGAGTTCAATTCAATGTGCCCAGTCAAGGTATGTCATCACACTGTTAAGTCAAAAAATGACCATCTGTATGTCAAATATACTGTATATAGTACACACAACATGTAATTAAGTTAGGTTAGTTTCACATTTGCGTTTAACTGATACCACAGGCTGTTCCAGCAGAAGAACAGGAGATCCAGCCTAGCCAGATACTGTCGTTCACTGCTGGACCCCATTGACTATAATGGGATCCAGCTGGTTTCCAGCATGGGTGCCAGGTTTTGTATGGACAAAAACTGGTGCATGCAATCTATGCTCATAGGGTCAGGAGCCATACAATTTTCTATAAGAATATCATTTGGACTGTCATAAAGAGGAGGTTCAGGCAGAGGTGGGAGTCCCCATGCATAGCTGTGTTGGTGGTAGTAGTGGCACTTGTCAGGATCATGGACCCAGATTGGTGAAAGGAGCTGACTCTGTCCCTCTGGACTTCTCTCGGTCTGGCCTCCTGGCACCAATTACCCATTTATTCATGCTGCCACCACTCGCCCTATCAGGTTGACGAGGACCTATTGCTTACTTAACTCAAATAGATCAAGGCACATGGACCTGTATACCCCGTTACTTACGGATTTACGCTATTTATTGAGGTAATGCCTCTTCCTAAGGACATGAAATTCGTTTAGAACTGCAGGGCGGCTCTTATTAAATGGGAAGTTTAATATCAATAAAAAATGGACAGTGCTTACAATGAATGGTTATCAAAAAAAGATGACATTAAATAACAGACACAGATGTATACAATGCAAAAATATAACAGTTTGATAAAATAAAAAGGAGGAATAAACAGAACTCTCTTACGTGATGGATGTTGAAAGCTTTGTTGGCTGGGAGCTACCAGAATTGCACAATGACCACCCTCATCTAGTTTGATGGCTCCCCGGAAGTGATACCTGCATGGGCCAGAGCTCAATATTTTAGCTCCTGGAAATCCCTCGTCCCCCCTCCCTTTTGTAAGCTGAGATGACACTATCTCAGAACATTCATCAATTGCAGTTAATTAGAAAAGGGGTATGGACCTTTGGGGGTTGTCAGGAAGAATTTTGAGGATGATCTTTATGAGACGCGACTGGCATGTTTTACAGGGTGGTTTATGACCGAATAGTCATTAATAACTTGCAGAAATTAAAAGAAAAAAGACCCTCAGCCTTGATTAGTTTTGATTATACCTGGGGGTGGGGTTATACATACATTGTTTTGCCTACATGACTAGTTCTCCATGATAATCTCCACACTTGTAGCCACGGTTGTGGCAGTGGTTGCGACAGTGGCACTTGGGGCAAATATAGAGCAGGTATTTGAGAAGAGGGCAAGGAGCCCACAATGACATTTCACAGTCTGGTAAAAGTGCCAGTGGAACATGAAAATTATGATGATAGCAGTGTGTTAGACAGCACCTGTGAAGCAAATGGGATTGCTGAGGAGGAGACATCAGAGGAGAATGGTGGTGGCCCTGGCTGCAATAAATAGAGGAGGTACGTTGAAAACCTGAGCCCTCAAAAAACTGGCAGGGCTCAATCTGGTTCTATTTTGGTAAGCGGGAAAACTGGTGATGCCAATTTGTCTGCTGCTAGCTTTGTGCAAGTATCTCTGGTATGGCGGTTTTTATCCCCAAGGCTAGCACACAAAACCACAGCAATGTGAAAGATATGCAGAATTAAAATAAGTCACGAGTGTTCAAACACAATATCAGGACTCTAATGCACAACATGAGACGGCACATTTTCCTGTGGGAAAATATAATAGACCAGCGTTCCGAATTGGAACAAGTCTGTCCTCCCAGTTTTCTTTATGGCAGCCAAGCCACATTCCCAACCAATACAGTGTCCTTGTCACCATCATAAGCTGCTTCTTCTCCTGCTAGGACTCCTCCTCCTCCATCTCATCTGTGTACTCCACTTCATCATGAGACATCTATAATGGAATGTGTGGCCATGAGAAAACTATGAGAAAACAATTTGCAACCATCAATTATCTTGTGTGCAGGCTGAACCCCCCACCACCATTACCACTTTGCCAAGTTGCTAGTGGTGCAGTTGCTGCCATACCACTTAGATGTAGTAAATGTGGTGCAGTTCTGCTCTTTCCCCAATGTTTAGGACTTTTTGGTCTGACAAAGAACAGCATCCTGAATCAATGGAGTCTGTTCAGCTCCATTCCCTTTAGTTTTGTGCTGAACTTTTGTTATTTTAGTTGTTCTGCTTCTATAACAGAACAGAGCAAAGGAATATTTTAATGCTCTTTGAACCGAGCCTAATAGTAATACCTGTATTTAGGGGATGTAAGAATATGACCACATATAGGCCTATAATTAATTATAACATGTAGTGAGTGTTTGTCAGTAGGTATGTATTTAGAAACTTGCCAACTCTCTCAACATCTGGGAGGTTCCCAAAAAAGAGGAGACCTCTTACACTCCCAGAGGAGTTAATAATCTCCATCACAGATCATGGAGGACATGCCATGAAAGGAAGACATACTGTACACAGAAGGGGTGGGTCTCATAAAAAGGGGTGTGTCCACACTGAAAACATTTCCAAAGCAACTTATTCATGTTAGTAAGCATGATCCTGTATGGTGCATACTGCACTGGAAATTCCTCCTGGTCTACTCCAATGCAGTGTACAATAAATATCCTCCAGTATGTGGTGAAGGAGGGCACCACATTTGTTGGGGACTCCCAATGAATGGAGTGCTCCGTACTCCTGGAATCCTTAATCTGGCCCTGGTCGCAAGCTCACAGTAAGAACCTCAAATGTAGTATTTTCTGAAATAGTATCTGTACCACAAACCACATCAGAGCGGCAGCAGGAAATTAGGAAGGTAAACAAGTGGCTCAAGAGCTGGTGTAGGAAGAAAGGATTTGAGTTCCTTGAAAACTGAGCAATTTCATACAGGCCTTATGGCAGGGATGGGCTTCACATCAATGGGGATGGTGCAGCTGTTTTGGGGTGATGGCTAGATGGTTGGAGCAGTGTTTAAACTAGCAACTGGGGGAGGGAAATTATATTATAGAGGAGAATATGCACATTGCAGATCTGCAAAATACAGATGCGGTCCATGTGCATCCCACACTTTTTCGTGGGCCCCATTGTAGAAATGCCTATTCTTGTCCACTAAACTGACAAGAATAGGACATGTTCTATAATTTTCTGCACAGCGCATGGATGTGGACAACACACAAATGACATCCGTGTGCAGTTCGCATGTAAAAAATGCAGATCCGATGACACTAAAAATAAAGTCATGTGCAATGAGGCCAAAGGGAAATAGACAAGGCGGCAAATCATAATGAGGTTGTTATTATGGGGGACTTCAAATACAGAGATATAGACTGGAAAACTGAAACCTGTATATCTCATAAAGGAAACGGGTTCTTGGACATAACCAAAGACAATTATCTTTCCCAGCTGGTGGAGGATCCAACTAGAGGGACCTAGTAGTAACCAACAGACCTGAAAGAACAACAGAGGTGCAAATCATAATGAGGTCGTTATTATTGGGGGACTTCAAATACAGAGATATAGACTGGAAAACTGAAACCTGTATATCTCATAAAGGAAACAGGTTCATGGAAATAACCAAAGACAATTATCTTTCCCAACTGGTAGAGGATCCAACTAGAGGGATCTAGTAGTAACCAACAGACCTGAAAGAACAACAGAGGTGCAGGTTGGGGGCACTTGGGAAATTGTAACCATAAAAAATGTCTAATTGTCGTTCAAAAGAGTGTTTTGTCAAGTAGATGAAATTTGATCAGAATACTTAACCTCATTAATTGGGACAATGTCCTTAAAAATAATACAACAGTCGCTAAAGTGGATATTTTCAAAAGCATCCTAAATTTTAATTGAGAGAGGTGAGAAAGCATTTAAATTACTAAAGCAGGAAGGTAGTGAAGAAGCACGAAGCTATAAGGAAAACGTTTAAAAAAATGTAAAAAAAAACAGATAAAGGCAGAAAAGCAGGAGAGAGAGAAGTTCATTGTCAAAAATAGTAAAACTAACCAGAAAATTTCTATCATTTTTATCCGTTTCATGTAGATCTAAATCGGCATTACGTAGTGTTTTATTTATTGCATGTAATGCAATTGAACACTTTTGGTTTTCCAGTAACACCACTACACAAGGATATTTGGAAATTAATTTATACCGTTTATAACTTTTAAATTAAAACCTCTTATGGGAAACGGTAAACATAAAAGCAAGTGAATAATCCAGATATATTATTTCTTTTTTAACTATTTTATTTTTATATCTTTCTCTGCTCATGGGTGGAACATTGTTAAAAAAATATAAAATGTTCTTCAATTATTCAAATGGTAAAACAGGCAAAACTGAAAGTGATCACCCTTTGAAAAGCGATGAGGGAGGGGTTGTAGAGGGCGATGAGGAGAAAGCGAAGGTATTAAATATTTTTTCTCCATTGTATTTAGGGAGAAAAATGAAATGTGAGATGAAATGCAGAGCAACATATTAAACACCCTATGAAAGGGTTATCCACAGAATAGGGGATAACTATTAGAATGGTGAGGGTCCTACCACTAGGACTCCCACTGATCATCACAATGGGGGGCCCGTACCCTGTGGAGCCCCCCCAAAATGAATAACGCGGCAGGCTGGCCATGTGCAAAGCCACTCCATTCATTTCTATAGGAGTTGCGGAAATATCCAAGCAAGACCCAGTGGTAGGACCCCCACCGCTCTACTAGTTACTCCCTATCCTGTGGATAGGGGATAACAGTATAACTGAAATACCACTTTAAATGTGGTCTGTCTGACCCGGGAAGTTACAAATTATTAGTCAGACTGCACATGGAGTATTGTGCACAGTTTTTGGCTCTTGTGCACAAGAAAAACACAACAGAGCTGGAGAGGGTTCAGAGACGGCAACTAAAGTAATAACTGGAATAGGTGGACTACAGTACCCTGAAAGATTATCAAAATTAGGGCTCATTCACAGGACCATACCCATTTTTGCAGACCATAAATTGCAGATCCGCAAAACATAGATATCGACTGTGTTCCTTCCACATTTTGCAGAATGGAACGTTCTCCTCCATGATAGAAATGCCAATTATTGTCCACAAATACGGGCAAGAATAGGACATATTCTATCTTTTTTGCGGGGCCATGGAATAAACATACGGATGTGGAAAGCATGGTGTTGTCCGCATCTTTTGTGGCCCCATTGAAATGAATGTGTCCACATCCGATCCGCAAAATTGCGGAACTGATGCAGACAGAAATATATAGCGTCATGTGAATGGGCCCTTAGGGTTACTTAGTATAGAAAAAAACATGACTGAGGGAAGATCTAATAACTATGTATAAATATATCAGAGGTCAGTACAGAGATCTCTCCCATAATCTATTTATCCCCAGGACTGTGACTGTGATGAGGGGGCATCCTCTGCGTCTGCAGGAAAGAAGGTTTGTACACAAACATAGAGGATTCTTTACGGTAAGAGCAGTGAGACTATGGAACTCTCTGCCTGAGGAGTTGGTAATGGTGAACTCACTTAAAGAGTTCAAGAGGGGCCTGGATGTATTTCTGGAGTATAATAATAGTTACTAGACTTCTGGAGAAGGGTTGTTCATCCAGGGAAATGTCACTGTAGATAAAAAAGAACACAGCACCATATAGCGCAGTAAACCCAAAAAAACAAGGAGCAGTGGCTGCATAGTCTAGGCACAACTCTGATTAGGGCATGTATAGTTGAAACATTTCTTTCCATCTGCTGCACCTTAGCCCAAGCAGTTGGTGGGTGCCTCCACTGTCAATGAAAGAGATACAGAAAAATGGGCACATGCACGGGTGCTGCTGGCAAAAGGAAATTCATAT
Source organism: Rhinella marina (assembly GCA_900303285.1). Lineage (NCBI taxonomy): Eukaryota > Metazoa > Chordata > Amphibia > Anura > Bufonidae > Rhinella > Rhinella marina. Next base: position 72,707 of record ONZH01017944.1, read on the forward strand.
ATGTTATTATGGTATAGCACTGTTTTGTATGCTAGATTATGGTATTTTTTCATTGGCACTGGATCTATGTTACTATGATATTTTTACTTAAAACTTAACTTCTTTGATCCTTTGCATATCCACATCCTCAGTCCTTCTCATGCACCAGCTACTCTGTTTCCCTTTTTTGTCGTAAGGTCTTCATCTTCATGCTAGTTATTTGGTGCAATCAAATCTAATTGCTTTGACATTGCTATTAGAGAGAATCAAAGTCCACAAAGCCAAATTACCTCATGCTTCGTGGTAGTGAATCAATTTTACCTGAAATAGTGTAAAAAAAAACTAAAAAAATCATACTTACCTCATCCATTTGCTCACGATAAGCTGGCTGACGCCATGTTGCTTGAAGCTCTCGCACAAAATGCTGTGTGTGGTAACGTATTATGTCCCCACTCCGACCGACGTGATGATGTCATCATGGGCCGCACAAGATTTCACACCAGATCTTCAATCAATATGGTGGCGGCCATCCCACCATGAGAAAATGGATGAGGTAAGTATAATTTAAAAAAAAAATGTTTTACATGTTATTACCATCAGATGCCGCAATCAGCTATAAACAGGGAATCTGAGGGGTATAGTGATGGGGAGTGGCGCGATTATCACTCCCTGTAATTGCATCCACTATGTACAAAGAAATGCGCATTATGACGAAGTAATTTGTCACAAAGCAATTTTTTTTTAATTCGACAAAGCAGAATTTTTGCATACTTTGCTCATCTCTAGTTGCCATATATTGTCTCAATGTATAAATGGCTACGTTGTTTGGACATTTGTATCTTCAAATTTTGTTGTTTCTCTTTCTAAATAAAAAGATTTATGATGAACAAAATATAAGTTGTGTAAAAAATGTTTAAATGATTCTATTGTATATTCCAAAAGGAATCTATTAGAAGCTCAAGTACCAACACATAAGTAAGGAAAGGAAAATAAGGAAAGTAGGAGTAGGTACACAAAAGGAAAGGAAAGTGTGGGAAATGGGGAAAGAACAACAATCACAAATGCAACAACAGTTCTGGCCTTTGGTTTACAACAAATCTCTTGATATACAGAAACAGCTATAAATTAAATGAAGTGACACATGGAAACTTCCTACTTATTCCAAAGACCCAAGGTGGTGGGCCAAATGGTAGCACTAAAAGGAGCTGTTCCTTTTATCGTAACTTGCCAGGATACATGGGCTGAGGAAAGCTTTAGAAAAACATAAAAAAGCGCACCATGGCGCACTTGCTCTGAACTGGGCTGCTGTGTAAGTGGGCTGTGTAGAAGTGGAGTTTAAAGAACCAGAGTGCTGGTACTGAGTGTGATTTTGTGGGAGTGACTGCAAATAACTGTCTATAGTTTATTGCAAAGGTCCTTGTGTGTTTAGTGCTTGCATTTTGGTACTGACATTTAAATCCATTTTTTTCTCTGCTGTGTACCTGGTGAAGGGGAGTGGTTTGTGTTCCCAGGTGATATAAATTGCATAGCTGAACTCTTCCAGAGCCTGCTCTGAACTGGGCTGCTGTATCAGTGGGCTGTGTATAAGTGGAGTTTAAAGAACTGGGGTTTTTAAGACAAGGAGCAAAAAAGTAAGGTTGGAGAGATTTTCCTTGTGTGTTGTTAACTTGATTTGAGCTAATCCTCCAACTACAGCAAACCACCTCTCATCGCTAATTTACTGTTTTTCTTTCTTTACTGTTCATCCCCATCTAACATGTGCTCCATGGACAATGCTACTAAGTGTGTGTCCTGTGCAATGTATGCATGCCTTGAAGAGCAATTTGAGGGTGAATACATTTGCACTAGATGCAATCACGTTGCATATTTGGAAGCCCAGATCTTGGATCTAAATAAGCAGCTTGGCATACTTAGGGGCATTGAACACCTGGAGAGAGGCTTAGACCTCACAGTGCAGGCACTGGCTGGGGTCAGTGAAGAGGAGGTGGGAGGAGGAGGGCAAGATCAGGAGTATCAGGTCAGCAGTTGGGTTAATGTAGTAAGAAGGGGTAGAGGGAAAAGTGCCAGGGAGGCTAGTCCTGAGCTGGAACGCCCTAGTAAATATGCCTGTTTGGCTGATAATAGGGATGAAAGCCCAGGACCAGCGACACTGCAGCAGGCCGTTTCTCCTAGAAACCAGGAGGATGACCACTGCAGGAAGGATGGGAAAAGGAAAGCAGCAAAGGACAGACAGATGCTGGTGGTAGGGGACTCTATTATTAGGCGGACAGACAGAGTCATCTGTCGCCAAGACCGTTAATGCCGAACAGTGTGTTGTCTCCCGGGTGCTCGGGTTCGGCATATAGCAGATCGGATTGACAGATTGCTGGGTGGGGCTGGGGAAGACTCGGCGGTCATGGCACACATTGGCACCATTGGCACCAGTCAGGGGGAGATGGAAGGTCCTTAAAAATGATTTTAGGGAACTAGGAGAGAAGCTCAAGTCCAGGACCTCCAAGGTAGTGTTTTGAGAAATACTACCAGTGCCACAAGCGTCACTAGAGAGACAACGGGAGTTTAGGAGTTAAATAAGTGGCTCAGAAGCTGGTGCAGGAAGGAAGGGTTTGGGTTCATGGAGAACTGGGCCGACTTCTCTGTCGGCTACAGACTCTACAGTAGGGATGGGCTGCACCTTAATGGGGAGGGTTCAACTGCTTTTATACTAGGATCTGGGGGGAGGGTGGGGGGTCATACTAATAAGGGGTAGATAATGTAGATAGAGAGGGGGACAAAGGAGGGGACAGTGGGGGGTTAGTGGTGGCTGGAGTTAGTGAGGAAAGTAGGGAGAAGACTGGGCAAAACATCAACCAAGGTAACCCAAAAATCCCAGATACTCACTTTATAGGTAATAGTAATTTAAAAAGTGGGGTAAATAATATACATAAACCTCTTAATTGTATGTACACTAATGCCAGAAGCCTAACTGATGAACTTGAATTAGTGATGTGTGAGGAGTACTATGACATAGTGGGAATAACTAAGACATGGCTGGATGATACCTATGACTGGGCAGTTAATGTACAGGGTTACAATCTGTTTAGAAAGGAGAGGTGGAGGGGTCTGCCTTTATGTAAAGTCCTGTCTAAAGCCCATACTCCGGGAAGAAATAAGTGAGGGACATGAAGATGTGGAGTCACTGTGGGTAGAAATACATGGAGCCAAAAACAATAATAAAATACTAATAGAAGTTTATTATTAGTGTTGAGCGAACATGTTCGGCCGAATACACTAATACATGCTCGAGTCAACGCCCCGCATGCTAATTAGCCGATTAGCGTGCGGGGAGGGATGGCATTCCGTGTAATGCCAGTAGCCATCTTAGCTACTGGCATTACACTGATTGGCTGGCCGGGTCACATGTCACCAGGTGCTATAAAGCACCTGGTGACATGTGACCCGGCCAGTGTTAGACAGGGAGAGCTGCTGCATGCAGGGACATACAGTGTAGGGAGAGAAGCACGCTAGGCAGGGATAGAAATCGCTCAAAAAAGACCCAAAAGCCCTTTTAAGGGCTTTTATCTGGCTGCAAGAAATATTTTATTATTTTGCGTCTTGCTGTATAACATTTGTGCAAGGAGGGACTTGTGTAGGGATAGGATTTCTATAGGCAGGGTTAGTATCATTGTTCAAAAGACACAAAAGTCCATTGATAAATCCTTCTGCATTTTTTTTTGTTTTTGGTGGCAAAAGGAACCCAAGTGTGCCCTGTCAGTAACGCTAGGTGCACAGCGTATTAGAACCGTTCTAAAGTCTATATAGCTAACATCCGTTGTTACATTTAATATCGTTAATTTAGGCCACAGTTCCTGATTTGCGGCTGCAGTTTAATTTGCCCAAGGAGGGAATTAAACTATAGGTATAGGATTTCGGTAGGTAGAAAGATTCTTTCTGTTCCACAAAGAAACAAAAGTACATTGTGAAATACGTCAGCCTTTTTTTTTTGGGTGGCAAAAAAACCCAAGTGTGCCCTGTCAGTAACGCTAGGTGCACAGTGTATTAGAACCGTTCTAAAGTCTATATAGCTGACATCCCTTGTTACATTTAATACCGTTAATTTAGGCCGCAGTTCCTGATTTGTGGCTGCAGTTTAATTTGCCCAAGGAGAAAATTAAACTATAGGGATTGGATTTGGGTAGGTAGAAAGATTCTTTCTGTTCCACAAAGAAACAAAAGTACATTGTGAAATACGTCTGCCTTTTTTTTTTTGGTGGCAAAAAGAACCCAAGTGTGCCCTGTCAGTAACGCTAGGTGTACAGCGTATTACAACCGTTCAAAAGTCTATGTAGCTGTCTGCTGACATCCGTTGTTACATTTAATACCGATAATTTAGGCCATAGTTCCTCATTTGCGTCTGCTCTATAACGTTTGCGCATTCAGAATATTGGACATTCGTTTACATTTTTCTGATCATACAGTTAATAAAAATCTGCAGTACTGTAGTTCTGACCAAGTTTCATATATACTATACAATATGTGCAAGGTGAGCACTTAGGGACGGGGAAGTGGGCGTGCTGCTGATGGTGAACGCAGAGGCCATGGCTCTGGGCGCGGTGAAACTGTGCCTGCTATCAGAGCCCAAGAAACAAAGTCATCCAAAACTCCTAGCTTCATGTCACAGTTGGCAGGGCGGCGAAAGATACAACTCTTGTCGCCACACCAGTGCGAGCAGGTAGTCTGTTAGATTTCATCTGATAATGCTTCCATTCCGTTCAGCGCCACCCCCTCTTCCACAAAGTCCAGTCTCAGTAGCCAAGTGTCTGGGCAACCGCATCCTTACCCTGATCCTCCTTCCTCCCACCATGCAGAGTCTGGGCAAAGAACTAATCCCACATTGGGATATTCCGAGGAGCTCTTTTCATCACCGTTCCTTGGCTCGGGCCTCTCGCCAAGGCCGCTTAAAGTGGGACATGAGGAGATATTGTGCCCTGATTCCCAACCTATTGAGAAAACACAGTCTGAAGAAGATGACGGTGGGGACCGGCAACTAGCGTCTCACGAGGAGCATGATGATGATCAGACACAGTTGCCAATAAGTCAAGGGCAATTAGTGTCTCAAGAGGTTGTGGATGAGGATGAGACACAATTAAGTTAGGTTCTTGTTAGTTCACCATGTCAGGAGGAGGACCAGAGTGAGGATGTGGAAGAGGAGGTGGTGGACAATGAAATAGTTGACCCAACCTGGGAAGGTGGCAAGCCGAGCGAGGACAGCAGTACAGAGGGGGAGGGATCCACAGCAGTGCAACAGGCTAGAAGAGGCAGTGGGGTGGAAAAAGGGAGAAGGCAGGCCGTGCCAACCAGGCCCGCAACTGTTCCCCGGAGCAGCCCCTTGCGGCAAGCTCCCTCGCCAAGGGTTAGGTGTTCCGCATTCTGGCGCTTTTTTGAGGAAAGTGCTGACGATAAACGTATTGTAATTTGTAACCTGTGCCGTAGCAAGATGAACAGGGGCATAAACACCAGCAACCTGACCACCACCAGCATGATCCGCCACATGTCAGCAAAGCACCCTAACAGATAGGCCGAACGCCTGGGTCCACAATCTGTGTCTGCAGGTCACACCACTGACCCCTCTTCCCCTCTGTTACCTGCTGTCCAAGACGCAGGCCCAGATGCCTCCTGCCCTGCACCTGGACCTTCGCAGGAACCATCAGCCAGCATGTCCACTTCAATGTCCCAGCGCAGCGTTCAAATGTCCTTGCCCCAGGCATTTGAACGCAAGCGCAAATACCCTGCTACCCACCCACAGGCCATAGCTCTAAACGTGCAACTTTCTAAATTGCTGCCCTTGGAAATGTTGCCGTTTAGGCTGGTGGACACCGAGGCTTTTTGCAGCCTGATGACGGCGGCTGTCCCTCGTTACGCAGTCCCCAGCCGCCACTATTTTTCCCGGTGTGCCGTCCCCGCCTTACACCAGTATGTGTCCAGAAACATAACCCGTGCCCTTTTCATTTCTTCTTCGGTCTGCTCTTCAGCAGAATAACACATCAAGAATGTCATTTTTTTCGACGGTCAGCTCGGCATTAACTTGTCACACTTAAATTTTTTTAACGGTTTGCTCTTCAGCAGGATGTCACATCAAGAATTAATTATTTCGTGTCAACCTTAAATTTGGGACAGTTTGACAAAGTGCGGTGGCAGCAGCATGTGTCCCTTTAATTTTTTTTGTCGGTCAGCTCGGCAGCAGCATGGAGTCCTATTCCATTATTCACAGCTGAAGTATTCAGGCGACCCGGCCTGCTTTGAACACTCTAATTTTTTAAAAGTTAACACTTCGGGCCCCTGGGACACTCAGTCAAGAACATCGGGGAGGCGCCGAGAGGCAGGGGCTCAGACAGGCGGTATCTCGCCTCGCGGCGGACCACCAGCTCGATCAAACTCTGAGCTTTTTAACTGCAGCAACTTGGAGCTGGAATTACCGCAGCTGCTGGCACCAGACTTGCCCTCCAATAGATCCTCGTTAAAGGATTTGAAGCGTACTCATTCCAATTACAGGGCCTCGAAAGAGTCCTGTATTGTTATTTTTCATCACTACCTCTCCGAGTCGGGAGTGGGTAATTTGCGCGCCTGCTGCCTTCCTTGGATGTGGTAGCCTTTTCTCAGTCTCCCTCTCTGGGGGCCCCTGAAGAAGGTGACCCCCTGGCGACAGAGCGGAGAGCAAGAGCCGAAACAGTCGTCAGCGACTCTTAGCGGTGCGGTAGCAGCAGCATGTGTCCCTTAAATTTTTTTGGCGGTCAGCTCGGCAGCAGCATGTCTCCCTAAAAAAATTTTTGGCGGTCAGCTCGGCAACAGAGTGTCACTCTTAAATTTTTGGGACGGTCTGTACAGCAGCAGCATGTCACCCCTATTGTTTTTGAGTGTCATCAGCAGTCCATCAATGATAATTTTTCACGGGTGTGTCTAATATCCTCCTTTATGTGTAATAAAGGGTGTATTGGAGTGCCTGATCCATGTAATTTTTGGTAGCCCTTTCCCTTAGTGCATAGGCTTTATGAGTGTTGGAGTCCCACAATAATACCACAATGTGAATGAGGCCCTCCTGTATATGATATGCCAGTTGTATGGGAGTGCCTCATCCGTGTAACTTTTGGCAGCACTTGCGCTTAACGTACAAGTAAATTTATGTTTCCCAACAATATTTCCTGTAAAATCAGTTATCTTGGGTTTTGGGGGGGTAATTTTTGTCATTCCATAAAAGTGGCATAATAGTCGGCCATCATCGTTAATAGCAGCAACTTCGGTGTCCAAGATGCATCCAGACATCCTCCTAATGCTGTTCCCTAACCATTTCTGTTGTGTTTCCACCATTTTCTGACGTTTCCCTAAGGACCAGACACCCTCCCCTCATCCGAGCAGGGGGTGCCTGGTCTTCTCCCATTGACTTCCATTATACTCGGGTGCTCAGCCGAGCACTCGAGCACCACCTAGTATTCGGCCAGAGCACCCGAGCACCCGAACATCGGGTGCTCGATCATCACTATTTATTATAAGCCACCTAATATACCAGAGTCCACAGAAAATCTACTTAATGAAATAGACAAGGCGGCAAATCATAATGAGGTTGTTATTATGGGGGACTTCAACTACCCAGATATAGACTGGGAAACTGAAACCTGTATATCTCATAAAGGAAACAGGTTCTTGGAAATAACCAAAGACAATTACCTTTCCCAACTGGTACTGCAGAATATAAAAGTAAATTCCCCATTAAAAGTGCCCTGTCTGACCCAGGAAGAAGTACAGTGGCGTCTTAAAAAGGTTAAAATAGACAAATCGCCAGGACCGGATGGCATATACCCCCGTATCCTAAGAGAATTAAGTAATGTCATAGCCAGACCCTTATTTCTGATATTTAAGAAATCTATATTGACAGGGAGTGTTCCACAGGATTGGCGCATATGTGGTGCCAATATTCAAAAAGGGTCTAAAAACAGAGCCCGGAAACTATAGGTCAGTAAGTTTAACATCTGTCGTGGGTAAACTGTTTGAAGGTTTTCTAAGAGATGCTATCTTGTAGTACCTCAATGAAAATAAGCAAATAACTCTGTATCAGCATGGCTTCATGAGGGATCTCCTCATTTCTATGAGGAGGTAAGTTCTAGACTTGACCGCGGCGAATCAATGGATGTCGTATATCTGGACTTCTCCAAAGCATTTGACACTGTACCACATAAAAGGTTAATATATAAAATGAGAATGCTTGGACTGAGAGAAAATGTCTGTATGTGGGTAAGCAACTGGCTCAGTGATAGAAAACAGAGGGTGGTTATTAACGGTACATACTTACATTGGGTCACTGTCACTAGTGGGGTACCACAGGGCTCAGTATTGGGCCCTATTCTCTTCAATATATTTATTAATTATCTGATAGAAGGTTTGCACAGTAAAATATCAATTTTTGCAGATGACACTAAACTATGTAAAGTAATTAATACAGAAGAAGACAGTACACTGCTACAGATGAATCTGGATAGATTGGAGGCTTGGGCAGAGAAGTGGCAGATGAGGTTTAACACTGACAAATGTAAGGTTATGCACATAGGAAGGAATAATGCAAGTCACCAGTACAGACTAAATGGTAAAACACTGGGTAACACTGACATGGAAAAGGAATTTTAGTGAACAGCAAACTAAGCTGTAGAAACCAGCGTCAGACAGCTGCTGCCAAGGCCAATAAGATAATGGGTTGCATCAAAAGAGGCATAGATGCCTGTGATAAGAACAAAGTTCTGCCACTTTACAAATCGCTAGTCAGACGACACATGGAGTACTGTGTACAGTTCTGGGCTCCTGTGAACAAGGCAGACATAGCAGAGCTGGAGAGGGTTCAGAGGAGGGCAACTAAAGTAATAACTGGAATGTGTGGACTACAGTACCCTGAAAGATTATCAAAATTAGGGTTATTCACTTTAGAAAAAAGACGACTGAGGGGAGATCTAACAATGATGTATAAATATATCAGGGGTCAGTACAGAGATCTCTCCCATGATATTTTTATCCCAAGGACTGTGACTGTGACGAGGGGACATCCTCTGCATCTGGAGGAAAGAAGGTTTGTACACAAACATAGAAGATGATTCTTTACGGTAAGAGCAGTGAGACTATGGAACTCTCTGCCTGAGGAGGTGGTGATGGTAAGTTCATTAAAAGAGTTCAAGAGGGGCCTGGATGTATTTCTGGAGGGTAATTATATTACAGGTTATAGTTACTAGAGATGGGTCGTTGATCCAGGGAGTTATTCTGATTGCCTAATTGGAGTCAGGAAGGATTTTTTTTCCCTAAAAGTGGGGAAAATTGGCTTCTACCTCACAGGGTTTTTTTTGCATTCCTCTGGATCAACTTGTAGGATAACAGGCCGAACTGGATGGACAGATGTCTTTTTTCGGCCTTATAAACGATGTTACTATGTTTAGCGTAATACGTCTAGGTGTCTTAAGTGACACACTTCACCAATTGGAGGCTCACTTTATTACAGTTGTGCTAACATAGGTACAACTTTCTTTCAAGAGTTATTGTGAAAGTCAATTAAAGGGGTTGGCCACCCTATGTATCAAAAATCCAAAATTCCCCCAGACAATAGCCAACACTATGAAGTATTTCTCAGGTGACATGTACTGGCTGTATGTCATTTATCTAACCTGTTCACCATGACACACTTCCCTGGAGGAGCTCCCTCAGACAGGCTGTGTGGGAGGAGCAGCTGCAAAGTGAAAGTAACAATCCCAGCATGCACTGCAGCAAGCATGTCTAGATGAGCAGTCACATGACCTCCCCACCCACCTGTGTTCCCATAGAGACAAGAGCCCCTTAGATAATATCAATAACCCAGTTATCAGTGAATAACTGTTGTACAGACATAGCAATAGAAAGAACGCCCCAGTCCCAACAGTAAAGGAGGGGGGGGGGGTGTTACCCTTTTCATAAATTTGCTGTGGGGCCCAGTCTTTTCTAGTTGTGCCATTGGATGTAAGCCAAAAACAGAATGAGGGGGGAGTTATCATTTCCCTTGTTCCTAAAAAGTGGTGTTAAAAAGTTGCAAACTATGGGACAGATTTATTAAAACTGGTGTAAAGGAAAACTGGCTTGGTTGCCCATAGCAACCAATCAGATTCCACCTTTCATTTTTCAAAGCTTATTCGGAAAATGAGGTGGAATCTGATTGGTTGCTATGGGCAACTAAGCCAGTTTTCCTTTACAGCAGTTTTAATAAATCTCCCTCTATGTGTTTGCAAATTTTTAACTACGCTTTTTTTTTTTTTTTTTTTTAAAGGGTGTGACAATGGCAGAGACAGGGCGTGACCAGTCACCCCAACAAATTTATGTTCATTTTCACCAGTTTTCTGACTCAAATGAAGCCAGAAATCTATGGCAGCTCTGAGCTGTCATAGATTTCTGTTTAGGTGCACGGACTGCACAAATCGATCTGCTGACATACAGAGGAGCCTCCTGTCTATCATCATACGACCTGCTCCCAGCTGACAGCCCATCAATCATCTATGAATATATGACTACCCTTCATCTAGGAAAAAAGGAAACTGAGTGTAGTCAAATAGCTATATATAACGTACAGGGGGGTCACAAGTCACTATATATAAAGTACAGGGGGTCACACATCACTATATATAATGTACAGGGGGTCACACATCACTATATATAATGTACAGGGGGTCACACATCACTATATATAATGTACAGGGGGTCACACATCACTATATATAACATGCAGGGGGTCACACATCACTATATATAATGTACAGGGGGTCACACATCACTATATACAGTGTACAGGGGGTCACACATTATATATAATGTACAGGGGGTCACACATCACTATATATAATGTACAGGAGTTCACACATCACTATATATAATGTATAGGGGGTCACACATCACTATATATAATGTACAGGGGGTCACACATCTGTATATACAGGACAGACACTAGGATTGCTCACACTTTGTTGTCCACAGCACCTTTCTGGCTCTGCTACATCACTGCAGTCAGTGAGGTACATCACAGATTATCCTCAGTTTCTCTTCCTCTTGCAAAGTTTCTTTATTTCAGCTTCTAACAAGTTTCTCTGCTAAGCCCCTTCAGCCCTGTATAGTCAGGACTGCAGTCACAGCAGAAGGAAACTTCTCTGACACAAGCAGGGTGCCTTTAGGACCCAGGAGCAGCACACTCCTTCCATGGACTAGTGCATGTGCAGGCATGGACAAGCCAGGCAGCTATGAGAGCAGCACTGAGGAGGTATGGCTTCCAATAGCAAGGGAACCAGGCAGATCTGCTGCAGAAGATATATGAGGAACTTTATTCTCTGCCTGCTTTCTTTAGAGTTTTAATAAGTGCTAACAAAGTGGCCAACCCCTTTAAGGGTTTATCTTCTGCCACATCACCTCCAGAGGAAAGTTCCCACCTTCCCAGATGGAAGAGAGATTTCACCAGTACGACCAAACAGTTCTCAGGTGCAAAATTGGTAAGTGAAAATGTCAGAAAAGTTTTTGAAAAATATATCATATATTTTTTCTTGTTAAGACCTCGGACATAGAAAAATAAAGCATAAACCGCAAAGAACATCGGGTCAGAGAGTCTACAGAACATCCTGTCTTAACTTTCTGCCATATTCTATAGAAACATCTTATGTTCTATGCAAAATATGTAAACCACATAGATACATCAATTATTTTCTTTTAATTTAGCTTACATCCATTATGCTTACATAACGAGCCTTATATACAGCCTGTCTTCCTGATATATTCAGACAACGCTTTAATATAGCTAGACAACATTATATTGTGTGTTATTTGGTTGTCTCACTGCCGGCAGGAAATAAATTGTACCTACTAGAGTTGAGCGAACGTGCTCGTAACGAGCACTGTAGCGCTCGGATCCCTTGCGCTTTCATGGGCGCAGCCATCCGGTTCCGTCCTCCTCACCCGACTGCAAGTCAGTGGGGACGGATCCGTTTGGTATGACACACTCGTGTGTCATACCAAACGGATCCTTCCCCATTGACTTACAGTCAGGTGAGAATGGATCCGGATGCCTGCGGCCATTCAAGCGCAGGGGATCCGAGCAGTACAGTGCTGAGCTCTTAGTGTCTTGTGGTAAATGTTTTGTTGTTGAATCTTTCTGTTTTTGTTGTGGTACCCTAAGACTTAAAGTAAAAGTTTCAACAGGCCAAATATATCTTACGGAAATATAATTGAGTAGATTATTGGCAAATTTTGAAATAATTACTAAATTTGTACATAGATTACCATTACAAAGTGATAAGTGATTAATATAGAATGTTCTAGAGGACTACAATAATCTCAGAAGATTATTTAGATCCTTATTATTATTATAAATGAATATTACTAATAAATGTTTTAGTAATTACGAGTGGGTTGATAACCACCGCTGAAGGCTTTGTCTCAGTTTTGTGTCTCATCGTATTGTTTACTGTATGTTTAATGCTTAAAGTTGTTTTGAATATCAGAAAGGTATAACATCCCCTTCTAGGATAATATAAGACTAATTTGACTATAAATATGGATCAGTTAGGACCTATATATTTAGAAAAAATAGCGTAAGAAGTTTGGGTTTAACCCTTTCAGTACCGGAGGTTTTTTCGGTCATGCATTTTCGTTTTGCGCTCCCTGCCTTCAAACAGCCATATCTCTTTTATTTTTCTGTTCACATAGCTGTATGAGGGCTTGTTTTTTGCGGGACAAGTTGTACTTTCCAACGCCACCATTTAATATTGCATATGGTGTAGTGGGAAGCGGGAAAAAAATTCCAAATCAGGTGAAATTGCAAAAAAAACGCTATTCCGCTACAGTTCTACGGGTTTCTTAAAAAATTTAAAAGTTGCCCTTTTTTTTTTTTTTTTTTCCTTGTCATATCTTGACCCCTATAACTTTTTGGTATTTATGTGTACAGAGCTGTATGGGGGCTCATTTTTTGCGGGACAATCTGAAGATTTTATTAATACCATTCTGGGGTGCGTATGACTTTTTGATCACTTTTTATTTAATTTTTTTTAGAAAAAAAAGCGACAAAAAACGGCAAATCGCAATTTGGACGCTTTTTTCCGCCACACAATTCGCCATATTGGATTTTTTTTTTATATTTTAAAAGTACGGGCGTTTTCGGTCACGGTGATACCCATGATATCTATATTTAGTGTTATTTAGGTATTTATTTTTTACTTATACGGAAAGGGGGGTGATTTTAACTTTTATATCTTTTTTATTTTTTATATATTTTTTAACATTTTTTTTTTTTTTTTTTTACTATTTGAATGCTCAAATATGAGCTTATATATTGTGGCTTTTTAATTTTCTTTATGAGCAATCATGGATTTACTAGAGGCAGTTAAATCCATGAATTGCTCATTTCTTATCCTGGCCTGCCATCTAGTGGCCAGAATAAGAATTGCACTTTGAAAACTGTAATCCTCACCAGCGAGGATTACAGTTTTCATATGGTGTACAGACACCCCGATTGGCCACACGGGGTGTCTGTACACCACCCGGAAGCGAACGCTTCCGGGTTTAGACGCAACTAGATGCCGTGATCACGGCATCTAGTTACCCCGGAAGACGCCGCCGACACAGTAGGTAGCGGCAAGTCTCTGCTGTTAGAAACAGCAGAGACTTGCCGGCCATGACGCCCGCCGCACCCGCGAGCGGGCGCCATGTGCCCGCATCGCCCCAGCGCCATACATGTACGGCGCTGGTACTGTAAGGGTTAATGGTAAATTGACTGTAGAATCCTGTTCAAAATTAGTGAAAGAGTTAAAGGGGTTGTCCGAGTTATTTTTTTGTTCTTTATATGTTTCTAACTTGTCAGGTATAACAACTTTCCCATATACTTTGCATTTCTAAAGCTGCTGGTTTCTCAGAGTTGACTGAGGGTCACATGACCTGTGATGTCACCTTATCTCCCTGGTCTGTGATGTTTCGTGTACAAGCCTCAGAGTTCAGATAACAGTCTGTACACGAGACGTCACTGGCCACGCCCCCTTTCTTTGCCGGGCTGCTATCTGCTCTCTCCCTGGATTCCTTCAGATAAAACATTAACCCCTTCAGCCAGAACACACTGAGAAATGCCCCCCAAATTATGTGCCAGTAAGAAATGCCCCCAGTGCCCCCATGTGCCAGTAAGAAATGCCCCCAGTGCCAGTAAGAATGCCCCCCAGTGCCAGTAAAAAGGCCCCTAGTGCCCCCATGTGCCATTAAGAAATGCCCCCAGTGCTCCCTTGCCATTAAGAAATGCCCCCAAGTGCCCCCATGTGCCAGTAAAAATGCCCAGTGCCCCCATGTGCCAGTAAGAAATGCCCCCAGTGCCAGTTAAAATGCCCCCAGTGCCCCCATGTGCCAGTAAAAATGCCCCCAGTGCCCCCATGTGCCAGTAAAAATGCGCCCAGTGCCCCATGTGCCAGTAAAAATACCCCCAGTGCCCCCATGTCCCAGTAAAAATGCTCCCAGTGCCCCCATGTGCCAGTGAAAATGCCCCCAGTGCCCCCATGTGCCAGTGAAAATGCCCCCAGTGCCCCCATGTGCCAGTAAAAATGCACCCAGTGCCCCCATGTGCCAGTAAAAATACCCCCAGTGCCCCCATGTCCCAGTAAAAATGCCCCCAGTGCCCCCATGTGCCAGTGAAAATGCCCCAGTGCCCCCATGTGTCAGTGAAAATGCCCTCATGTGCCAGTGAAAATGACCTCAGTGTCCCCATGTGCCAGTGTCCACCAATGTGTCCCAGCGCAGCGTTCAGCTGTCTTTACAGCAGACGCTGGAGCGCAAGAGGAAATACAGTTCCACCCACATGCCCAAGCCCTCAACGTCCACATCTCCAAATTGCTGAGCCTGGAGATGCTGCCCTATAGGCTGGTAGAGACCGAGGCATTTCGCAATCTCATGACGGTGGCTGCCCCTCGGTATTCGGTCCCCAGCCGCCACTATTTTTCCCGATGTGCCATCCCTACACCAGCACGTGTCACAGAACATCATCCGTGCCCTGACCAATGCTGTTTCTGAGAAGGTCCACCTAATTACGGACACGTGGACAAGTGCTGCCGGGCAGGGACACTATATATCACTGACAGCACATTGGGTTAACTTGGTGGAGCTAACTTGGTGGGTTAACTCTGGAACCGAGTCTGACCCTGGGGCCGCTCATGTACTGCCCACACCGAGGATTGCGGGGCCTACCTCGGTCACGGTCTCTCAGACGTATTATGCCTCCTCCTCCGACCCCTCCTCCTCCTCCACCTCCTCCTCAGAATTACCATCCGTGGGCACGGCGCCTTCAGTCGGTAGCTCTAGGCGCAGCAGCAGTGCCGTGGGTAAGCGCCAGCAGGCGATGCTCAAACTGCTGAGCTTAGGTGACAAAAGGCACACCGCCCAAGAGCTGTTACAGGGCATCACGGTGCAGAACGATGTGTGGCTGGCACCGCTGAACCTCAAGCCAGGCATGGTTGTTTGTGACAACGGGCGTAACCTGGTGGCGGCTCTGCAACTCGGCAGACTGACACATGTTCCATGCCTGGCCCACGTGTTCGATCTCATAGTTCAGCGGTTCCTCAAGACATACCCCAATCTGTCTGATTTGCTCACCAAGGTGCGCCGCATCTGCGCGCATTTCCGCAAGTCGACCACAGATGCTGCCACTCTCAGGGCAGCGCAGCGCCGCCTACAACTGCCCGCTCACCGACTGTTGTGCGACGTGCCCACAAGATGGAATTCGACATTAAACATGTTATCCAGAGTTTACCAGCAGCGCAGAGCGATTGTAGACTGCCAGATGTCAACTTCCATCAGAACTGGTAGTCAGGTCAGTCAGATTCCTCAAGTCTACAATGAGGAGTGGACGTGGATGTCTGATATCTGCCAGGTGTTGACCATCTTTGAGGAATCAACACAGATGGTCAGCGGCGATGCCGCCATTATCATCCTCACCATCCCGCTGCTTTGCCTGTTGAAAAACTCACTGCTCAGCATGAAGTCGGATGCTTTGCGCTTGTCACAAGAGATGGTGGAGGAAGATACATCGCTTCATAGCCAGAGCACCCTCCGGTCTGTTTCTCAGCGCGTATCGGAGGAGGGGGATGAGGATGAGGAGGAAGCGGAGGAGAATGTTGGCGAGACAGAAGAGGGTACCAGTGCTCAGTCCTTCTTAACTCTTGAGCGTGTATGGGCTGAAGAGGAGGACTTGGAGGAGGAAATGGAGAGTCAGGCCAGTGAGGAGAGGGAATTCTTGCGTGTTGGGACTCTGGCGCACATGGCAGACTTCATGTTAGGCTGCCTATCCCGTGACCCTCGCGTTAGAAGCATTTTTTCAAACACCGATTACTGGGTGTTCACTCTCCTGGACCCACGGTACAAGCAGAACCTTTCCACTCTCATCCCTGTAAAGGAAAGGAGTATGAGAGTGAATCAATATCAACAGGCCCTGGTGCACAAGCTGAAACAATCCTTCCCATCTGACACTGGCAGGGGAACGCTCTCCAAGGCCTTTGCCAGTTTTATGTCACCCCAGCAAGACACTGTCACCTGTCCCCAGTCTAGGCAGAGTAGGGGGGAGCTGTACAGAAAGATGGTGAGGGAGTACCTAGCTGACCATACCAACGTCCGGACCGATCACTCTGCTCCATACAACTACTGGGTTTCAAAGCTGGACACGTGGCCTGAACTGGCGCTGTACGCCTTGGAGGTGCTGGCCTGCCCTGCCGCTAGCGTGTTGTCAGAGCGGGTATTCAGTGCAGCTGGTGGCGTCATCACCGATAAGCGTACACGCCTGTCAACTGACAGCGCTGACAGGCTGACGCTTATTAAAATGAACAAAGCCTGGATTTCACCGGAATTCAAATCTCCTCCAGGGGAAAGCAGCTAAAGATTAACATTACTTATGTATCCAATTCCTCGTCTCTACTCCTCCTACTCCTCCTCCTCCTTGTCGTCTTTGCCTAACGCTGACCCAAAAAACGCAATTTTTTAGAGGTCCAACTGGCACTCTTTTACCACAATTTTTCCGGCGGTCCACCTATAGGCCCTCTCTCTAAACAATTTTTCTGGAGGTCCACCTACAGGCCCTCTCTCTAAACAATTTTTCCGGAGGTCCACCTACAGGCCCTCTCTCCAAACAATTTTTCCGGAGGTCCACCTACAGGCCCTCTCTCTAAACAATTTTTCCGGAGGTCCACCTACAGGCCCTCTCTCTAAACAATTTTTCTTTGCACCTAGTTGGGTGCTTCCCTAACATGTGATGGGCATGTGCCTCGCCTTTCTTGGTCTGGGTGAGCACAATTGCCATGAGGGTAACCACCAGGCTGTTGCAGGAGAATTTGGGGTAATGGTGGGATTAGGCAGCCTCAGAGGCATCCATGCATGCTGCCCCTGCTGTTTCCTGTCCATTTCCGTGGTGTTTCCATCATTTTCTGATGTTTCCAGGTTTTCACCCAGCCTTCCCTAGGCAGAGCCTTGGTCCCCTACAAAAATGCTCGAGTCTCCCATTGACTTCAATGGGGTTCGTTATTCGAAAAGAGCACCCGAGCATCGGGAAAAGTTTGTCTCGAATAACGAGCACCCGAGCATTTTAGTGCTCACTCATCTCTAGTTACAAGTGATATGAGAGCATGTAGGTAATGATTGAAATGAATTGAATTCACAGTATATTTATTTTGTGTAATTTTGGGTGTGACTATGAGAGATGTGTGAAGTTATAACAAATAGATGTGTGTATGCATACTGTGGATTAATAACAAGACATATTAACATCAAGGAATTAAAATGTGAAAATGATGAGGTGTGTGAATTGGGCCATTCATGTTGTCTTATCTGTTTGGGGTGTTATGTATGAAGTTATAGTTACTTCCTGTGTGAAATGTGAAATGTGACTGCCTTGCTAAGTAGAAATGGCTGTTAGAAGAAAGGGTGAGGCAGCCTGACTGAAGGGGTGGGACTTCCCATATACACCCTTACAATGACTACCTCTCAGAACACGCCAAACCCTATGTCAGAAGCTATATTGTCATTGGTACCTGATACACTGTGGGCGACTAGTAACATGGTTTTGGCAGGATGCCTGTTTGACCTGCCCATGTTAAAATAAGTCCTAGTTCACACCTCTGTCTCTTTGTCAGTATCTCCTAGGCCACGCCCAGGAAAAGGCCATTGGAGCCCAGCTACAAGAGGCGGGATTATACGTGAGTACTTCACTGTATGACACGCCCCTATTTCCAGTAGCAAGGAGGACACTGAAGAGACAACCAGTAGTTTATTGGATGACACATGATCTGTTATAATATGGTGATGTTCTATCAGTATGTGACACAGAACAGCAAGGTTTTTAAGAATTTGTTGGTCTTTTATAATTTCTATTTGTGAAAGGCATCAAAATATCCAAACATAAGCTGCAGTCCTAGCGTAGTCCATGGCCACATTTCTAGGACAGTGCATATTTCTAGGTTTCAAGTCCATTCAGCAAATCTCTCTCCCTAGACATCCATGGTTAATGAGGCATTTTTTAGGAATAGTAGGGTATTGTGGAGAGGGGACACCTGGTGCATCCTCCTTCTTAAAAGGCTGTTTACAACACATAGGCAGCTTCAGAACTAAACACATGATTGATCATCGCTCTGGTAGACTAAAACCTACTCTGAACTATGCCAGACATTCATAACTGAAGACATGATTGATCATAGCACTAGTAGACTCAGCCCTACTCTAGACTATGCCAGACATTCATAACTGAACACATCATTGATCACCATACTAGTAAACTCACCCCTACTCTGGATTATGCCAGACATCCATAACTGAACACATGATTGATCATCACACTGGTAGACTCACCCCCTACTCTGGATTATGCCAGACATGCTGAACTACAATTAAAGAAAAAAAAAACAGACTTTTGTTGTTGATGAAAGTTCAATTTATATGGTAGAAGGAGTAAGTAAAAATAGCGGACGAGGTGGAATAAGAAGGAACAATGGAAGCTGTTATGTGTGTAAAAAGATAGGAAGAGGTTGCAAACATAGAAAGGACAGGTCAGAACCTGAAAAAGAAGAAGACATGTCAGCATGACTAGTTAAGGATGAACAAGTAAGTTATGAAAAAGGTAAAGAGGAAGAGTTGAAAAGAGTGACGAATAGAAATAATAAAAAAAAATGAGGTTTAAGAATAGACCGAAAGAAAATACAATTTCTATTATCTAGAACAGTAATCCACCCAGATGAGGCATATACAGTTAAACCCTCATTGGTAACAGATGCTTTGGAAAAAGAAGCAACTAAAAAGGTACATCTAGGGGTAGATCACCACCATCCCTAAAGCTGATATACCACAGGGACTGACAAAAGATCTGAAGAGAAGTTCTTTAGGGAAAGACAAGTCAAACTTCTCATAGCAAAATTTACTAGTACAAACAAACGCAGTAGGTTATGCTGTAGTAACACAAAAAAAGTACTTGTAGCTAAACCACTCCCGAAACATCTATCAGCACAAGCGGCTGAATTAATAGCTCTAGCAGAGGCATGCAGCCTGGCAGAAGGGAAAATAGTGAATATATACGCAAATAGCCAGTATGCCTTTTCTACAGCACATGTTTGCCCAACATATGGGAAATGGTTACTTCCTGTGGGAAAACCATATATCATAAAGAATTGATTTTATAACTATTAGATGCTATACAATTACCAAGTAAGGAGTATCTGTAAATGTGCTGCATATACTAGGAAGGACTATACCATTATAAAGCTGACACAGCAGCCAAACAAGCAGCCCTAACACAGGTGCTGACATTACAACCTGAGCCTGAGCTCATAGATTGCAACTACTAAAAGATATGCAGCAGTATTTACCCAGAAGTGAGCAACAAAAATGGGGTGCGATCAAGAAAGATGACGTATATGTATGTCCCCAAAAGGAAATACATAGTACCTAGCAATCTTTTCCAGGTATGTAGTTATATTGAGCCATGGATCAAGTCATGTCTCAAAAGGGAGGATGGTATAGATCATTTCCAAGGTATTTGCAGCTTGTGGTTTTACTAACTACTCAAAAAAAAATTTGTATGCTCTGTCTAGTTTGTGCAAGGCACAATCCACAAGAAAATATAAGGCCCAAGAGAGGAAAATTTCCTCAACCACAATACCCCTCCCAAAACATTTTCATGGACTTTATAGAACTGGACAAGTGGGGGGGGGTATTGTTTGGTGATTATTGATGTTCTCCTCACATGGTTTTGGGCGTAGATATGGTGTTAGCAGAAAAAGGCGGGGTCTGTAAAGTGGTAGGAGGATATTGTACTTTTATTCCAAACAATACATCTCTTGATGGAAGTATCACCAAGACCTTGAAAGGATTGACAGCCCTAATCAAAGAACTTGCTGAGAATTCTGGTTATGATGATCCTTTTATCACATGAATGGAAGGATGGTTCGGTAAGTGGACTGGATTAATATCCGTCTGTGGATGTTGTTGTATTTAGGGATCGAACCGAATTTTCAGAAAGTTTGTGACGAATCTGGTTAAAATAACGGCGACGCAAAATATACGCATATTTATTGAGAATTTACGCTAATGCGTACATATTCAGTTAAGTGGCGTACCTTTGACAACGCTAGACTGTATGTTCGTTACTTGAGTAGGAATGTTCGCAGATGCAGTATATGCGTACGCTAATGCGTACATATTCAGTTAAGTAGCGTACCTTTGACAACGCTAGACTGTATGTTCGTTACTTGAGTAGGAATGTTCGCAGACGCAGTGTATGCGTACGCTAACGCGTACATATTCAGTTAAGTAGCCTAACTTTGACAACGCTAGACTGTATGTTCGTTACTTGAGTAGGAATGTTCGCAGACGCAGTGTATGCGTACGCTAATGCGTACATATTCAGTTAAGTAGCGTACCTTTAACAACGCTACACTGTATGTTCGTTATTTGTGCGGGAATATTCGCATTAGCGTACGCATTAGTGTAAATTCTCAAATATGCGTATATTTTGCGTCGCCGTTGTTGAAGTCACTTGGATTTTTTCCACTTTTTTCATTGTAATAGCAACTGCAAGTAAACGAAACTATACCCTATCAGACTCCCATTATTGTAGCAGCAATTATTCAGCCATTATAGCAAGGTTCGTTTTAGGTTCGGTTCGTACGAATCCGAACTTCACTAAAGTTTGCCGAAGCGAACCGAACCGAACTTTTCAAAAGTTCGCTCATCCCTAGTTGTATCCCTTGTATTCAAGGACTGGTTCAAAGACTAATTGATTCCACTATCACCAAAACCATGTATCAGGGAGTCGAGACACAAGATCTGGATGATGAACTCCAGGAAAATAGTTATCAGGACACTGACGTTTAAAAGGGTTTGTGAAAGCGTTGGGCAAGCAAAATGGGACTTGTGATCTTCAGAGTTATGATATAAATTTAAAGCAGGGAGGAATGTTGGAAAAGTTTTTGAAATATATATCATATATATTTTTTTTTGTTTCTTGTAAAGACCTCGGTCTTAGAAAAATAAAGTATAAAAGAACATCTGGGTCAGAGAGTCTACAGAACATCCTGTCTTAACTTCCTGCCATATTCTATAGAAACATCTTGTTATATTTGAAATTCTCCTAACAGAAAACTGCAAAATTAAGGAGAAGGTATCTTATTGAAGTAATCCTGAGTTCCTCTAGTTGGAGGTTCACCCTATATGGTTGTGCTGATGTAGACACAACTCTAGTTCAAGCATACTTGGGATAGTCAATTGAGGGTCTTTACTGTTGCCGCTGCTGTATGGCCAAAGGAAAGTACCCAGATTCCTGGACAGAAGAGCAATACGCTATTAAAATTGAACAGATTTTAGGAGAAACACTATGACATGTTTACGTTCCTACAGGGCATTGGATGTATGTCCAACATACTGCTTATGACAAGCATAACCACAAGCCAAATACACTTCATGAGTAGTATTGTAGTTTATATAGCTCTGGTGTTAAACATCTCACCTGTAACAAACGATTAAAATTGTTGGGACCTGTTCACATAGGGACACACCTTGTAGATGTTATGCCCACACCAATATATGTCTGATGCATCTTCAAATAGGAATAATATTTCTGGGAGTTTTTCATCAGGGAGATTTTTGCTCCTTTTCCTTTCAGGGCATTGAGCATGTGTCGATACTAGACTATACTAAAAAGCTGTTCACATGGGAAACTTGTTGGATGTTTTTACAAAAAACTAGAGCACCCAAGGGCCTAAATCGTAGGTTGGATTTGATTTGCTGCTATTAGTCTCCATGGGCAGTATTTGCGGTCATGTGACTACTGTTTTTCATTTAAGTGTCTGTTATATGTGTCGTGTTTGTCTATGAGGTTATGATTAAGGATTTTTAATCCAAAACGCGTCGACTGTGCATGCGGTATCTGTTCACACAAGCTTTTTAATGGATATTCAATAAATCTTGGATTTTTATGGAGACATCAGGTGCTGCAGTTTTCTTTTATTATACAGTGTCCTGCCTACTCCAGGTCCAGAGAACGGATGTCCCCTATTGTGAGAGGTTGGAGCTGACTGTCCTTCTACTTACTATAACATGGTCCTATGCCCAGTCAATGTCTACTGTTGCTATATTTTCTGAGCAGCACTAGTCAGGGTTTGAAATGATTAGTGTGAAATTTCTTCCTCCCCCAGATATTCCACCATGAACTGTGATTGGTAATATTGCAAAGTAGAAGCATTTAGAAACCACAGCAACTCCTTCACGAAGTGGCAAACCACGTAAAGTTACATACCGAGGTTGTCAAGTGCTGAGGCACGTAATGTATGAAAGTTGTCAATGATCTGATTCAATAACTGCAAAGTTCCAAGCCACCTCCTACCATCAGCACAAAAAATGTGTGCCAGGAGCTTCATGGCCTTGGTTTTCACAGACAAATAGCTGTATGCAAGCCACTGGAATCTGGAGTATTGTAAATGTGTTCTATGGAGCAAGGGTGGACTGGGTCAAGACTGACATATTGCAGCACAAAATATCTCTCCAACAGAGCCAAATACTACAGAGTAGCACATTATACTGCCCCGGCAGGTCCAAATATCACAATGCAGCATAAAATAATGCCCCAGCAGCACAAACACCCTCCCAGAAGCTGCCTGTCACTGCCAGCTGCCACGTTCTGTCCTCCTACTCCAGGTTCCCCAGGATGGCAATACAGTTGAATTCGGGTGTCAGGAGGGAATTGTCAGATCATTACTTACCTGCCTTCTGGCCAAAAGTAGGGCTCAGGTGGCCCCCGGTATCAGCCCACTAGGAGATTGTAGGGTCTATGGCCAGTCCACCCCTGCTGTAGAGTGACAAATCACACTTCTCTATCTGGCCGTCTGATGGACTAGGACAATGTTACTGTCAGGGTTGGGGTACACAGAAAAGGGGGATGTGATCCCTGAGCTCTCCCCAACCCCTGTCCCTGCCTAATTGCCTCCGTGTCCTAGACGACACGGCGACAACCACGAGGACTGCAATTACTCTGACCTAGGTGCAGGGAAAAGGGACAACAAACAGAGACAAACAAAACACAGAAGAGTAGTCAACAAGCCGCGTCAGAAAACCAGAGATAACGTAGATACAAATCAGAAGACGGTAGAGTAGTCAGGTCCGAGCCAAGGGGTCAAATATAAGCAGTCAGATACAAACACACAAGCAGGTAAAGCAAGGATTTGCAAAAACCGGCAAGGAGCAGAGAGGAAGGTAGGTATTATGCAGGAAGATATCCCACCCCCAGGTGCTGAATGGACCAGATTCAGAGAAGCCACTCAGCCCTGCACCTGAGTATTAACCCTAAGTAGACAAACCAAACATGAAGATGGGCGTTGGCTCCAAAACAACCCCACAGTGTGAACATGGTTAAAGGCAAGGCGTAGGCACTAAACAGAAACACACAAAAACTCAAAATACCAAGCAAAACATAGAAACCTATGTTCTCCGGTGACCAGGCCTGACAGTTACATGTCTGACTGTATTGTTTCAACTTTAAAGTTTGATGGAGAAGGGATAATGTTATGGGATAGCTTTTCAGGGGTTGGCCTATGCCCTGAAAAGAAAATCTTAAAGAGGTTATCCAAGAATTAAAAAGACCTCAGACAGTGGTCGACCTGCGGTGGGGTTTATACTTACCTGGTCTCTGTCTCTGAGTTCCAACTCCATTGCTCCCTGGCTGTATCTGCAGCTCTGCGATGCTCTGGCATCAACATCCTGTTGATTGGCACCATGTGACCGCTGCTGATAATTACTGGAAGCAGCAGAGATCTGTCGCCCATGTGACAGGTGACCACTGCAGCCAGTGTTTGGCTGCAGGGGTCAAGTGGCGCCCGTTAATAGGATGTTGATGCCAGAGCTTTGCAGAGCTACAGAGATGGCCAAGGAGCAATGGAGCTGGGGACCAGGTAAGTATGAACCCCATCGCAGGTCAGCCATTCTCTGAGGTCTTTTTAACTCTTGGATAACCCCTTTAATGCTTCAGCATACCAAGACATTTTGGACAATTGTATGCTTCCAACTTGTAGGAACAGTTGGGGCAAGGCCCTTTTCTATGCCAGCAAGACTGCCTAGGTGCACAAAGTAAGGTACGTAAAGACATGGTTGAGTGAGTTTGGGGTGGAAGAACTTGACTGGCCCATACAGAGCCCTGAATTCAACCCCATCGAACACCTTTTGAATGAAACAAATGCTCTTCTGGATGAATGGGCAAAAATTACCAGACACACTCCAAAATCTTGTACAAAGCCTTCCCAAAAGAGTGGCAGATGTTTTAGGTGCAAAGGTGTGTGGCCAGGGTTAACTCCTTATTAATACCTATGGGTTGAGAATGAAATGTCATAAACTCTCCTGTAGCTGTATTGAGCTGTATTGTGCAGTTGTCCCTATACCTTTGTCCATATTGTTTAGCTGTATAATGATGGAAAATGTTACAGATAGCCTACATTGGTATAGCATCAGCCTGAGTCTGATACCTTCAGCAGGATGCAATGGACTCTGTAGAAGATCCACATTGTACAATATAAATCCATGTATGTGTGTTTTGGGCAGTTCTGAAGTTATGCTGCCATCTACTGTACAATTGTATTATTGCAGTTGGTTAATAGACTGCAAGATGCAATAAGACATTTTGGGTCACCTGATTAGATTTGCATAATCTGCAGAGTGCTCAGGGAGAGCACATGGTAGAAAGGATAAATATTGTTCTGCAGGAGATAGAAGAGCCAGATGGGAAGTTGCTGCTGGAAACAAAACAAGCATTAATCCCGTGAGTAACCAGCTAGATAGTGGAGGTGATAAGTACTGGTAATAACAGTACTATACCTCAGGAATAAATTAGGACATCTGTAGCAGAATATTGCAGAGGAAGTGTAGCTGGAGCTTAGGGGAAGAAAGAAACTGCCTGATCTGTGCTTCCTGGAAGCAGCCAGGACCTGTAAAAGATAAAAGCTTGTAACCAGGGCCAGCTAATCTGCTGCTTGTAAACAACACTGTGTGAGAGATTGTGCACAATTATTTGTTTTGGACACATGTCAACATGGAAATCCTTGTTAGAAGCTGTACATATTGTGCGGTACTGCACCACATGGAGAGATAACCATGGTGATAACTGCACATACAACATGGAGAGATAACCATGGTGATAACTGCACATACAACCATCTTCATTGCTGCCAGAGGAGACCAGAGTGTTGACACCCAGAGGGCTGTGTGCAATGCAGGCCAGAGGGACAGTGGGGAATAAGGGATCGCATTCAGCATTTCTGTGGACCCATAGATTTCAATGGGGCCATGTCCTGATTTTCACTGACAAGTATAGGACATGTGGAAAAAAGGGCCCCATAGAAGTGAATGGGTCCATATCTAATCTGCAAAATTGCAGATCAGATGCGGAAAGGAACATGCGGCCGTCTGAATGAGCCATAAGTGAGACACTTCTGACATTGTCTCTGGGTGATGTGTGGCTTGACACAAGGAATGCGACAGTTATAGCCCGTGTCCTGGATATGTCCAGCTGCAGTCCACTACTTGTGACTCTCTCTTTCAAGGCTGTGGTTATCCCTGTTGCTTGTGCACCTTTTTCTACCACACATTTTCTTACACTGAACTTTTCATTAATATGCTTGGATACAGCCAGTTTCATTACCAATGACCTTTTATGGCTTCTCCTCCTTGTGGAGGGTGTCAATGACTATCTTCTGGACAACTGTCAAGTTAGCAGTCTTCCCCATGATTTTGCAGCCTACTGAACCAGACAGAGGGACTATTTAAAACTTCGGAAACCTTTGCAGGTGTTTTGTGTTGATTAGCTGATTAGAGTGTGACACCATGAGTCTACAGTATTGAACTTTTTCACAATATTCTAATTTTCTGAGATACTGAATTTTGTGTTTTCATTAGCTGTAAGCCATAATCATCACATTAAACGAAATTAACATTTGAAATAGATCACTCTGTGTGTAATTAATTTATATAATACATGATGAATTGAATTACTGAAATAAATTAACTTTTCGATAATATTCGGATTTATGGAGATGCACCTTTATATCTACTGCAGCCTAAGGATACTTTCACATCTGTGTTTTTGCTGGATCTGTCATGATAATACAACCGTCTGCATCCATTATGAACAGATCCGGTTGTATTATGTCTAAAATAGCCCTGCTGGATCTGTCTCTAAAACCATTGGAAGTCAACAGGGGACGGATCCGTTTTTGTTTGTGTCAGAGAAAACAGATTTGTCTCCATTGACTTACATTGTGAGATCCATCTTGCTCCGCATCCTAGAACGCACTCAAAAACGCTGCCTGCAGCGTTTTTGTGTGCGTCATGGGAACACAATGAAACGGAATGCATTCTGGTGTACTCCATTCCCTTTAGTTCAGTTTTGTCCCCATTGACAATGAATAGGGACAAAACTGAAGCATTTCATAACCTTACCCCCCCCCCCCCCCTCCAATTGAGATCCTATAACAGTTCTGAATAGCGGAAAGGGAAAGCACAGATGTGAAAGTAGCCTAAGTGGAGTTTATGTTCTTTTTGTTTGTTTTTTGTTCTACTTTGCTTTACAAATGTAGATGTTTCGCGTAATGCAAGATTAGTGACTCCTTAAAAATAAATTTTACAAAATTTTAATCTTATGGAGGCAGACCATGCCATTGCTTGGGGGCCTGTGTTGAGAGGGCTTGTAGTAAAATCCTTCTTTTGGACATGAATCCACCATATTGTCAGGCAGCCACCACTGGTGGAGCCTGGTGAAATGACATTTTACAGCTTCCGCTGGGTACAATATCAACTGTATAAATTCCTATGCACTGAGTTCACCCCAGTGGTGGCTGCAGACGGCCCATTTTATCACATATTGTTTCAAGGGAAGCAGACTATTTAGTGCTGTACAGGGGAGATTTTGCATTTATGCCAGTTATCTGCTGGAAGTGTATTGTTAAGAAGAAGCGCCATAGTTATTAAGCATCTGTTTTCAGACATCGAAGTCAAGGAAAATACGCAAAAGCTTGGCTTTTTTAATTAAAAGATTCCTCCATTAATAAAAATAGTAAATTCATCAGGAATGCAACTGGGGAGCCCACGGGGCCCTAAGGGCCCCTGATTTTACTACACAGATCCCAGATTTTAATTGCACACTATTGACCTCCTGTGTCCAGGCTACTTTCATGATTTACAGTACAGACTCTGAAGTACACACTGGACGAACATTTCATAACTTTAAACTAGTGTAAGCAAATCTACGGTATCTACAATCCGCTAGGGATGTAAAAGTGAGCACAGAGGAACTAATTATATAATCTGATGAACATAATGGCCTACATTTGTTCTAAATTGTGCAGAAATGTGGTGCAGTTTGGTACATCTAGTTTTAGATATATTCTTTGCTGGTCATTTATTATGACCCCCTATGCCAGAAACTGGCATAGTAAAAGTCACAGGTTTTTCAAAGGTGACTGATGCACTAAATTTAGATGCATGCCATGTTTGTACACACCCTCACCCCTTGACAGAGATGGAGGCAGGGAGGGGGCACAATGGGGCAAGGCCCTCGGCCCCTGGCATAAGTGACAATTGCTATAGGCTGGAGTAGATTTCAGTTTAGGTACACGAACTACCGGAGAATGCACCTAATTTATGACAAGGCCTGTATCTAATCATAAATTAAGCGTGTCCTCTGATGGCAACAGGATATAAAAAACCAATGTAAAATATTGATCTATTATAAATGATCCTCCACCTAGGTCAGCAAAGGGTATAGCTTATTGAGAAACGGGACACGGTCCAAGATGCAATATTTTGCAGCCCAATTGTCGTGGAAAATTCTGATACAAACTCAGCCAACCAATAATTGTTGTAGAGTTAGACAAAAATGTTCTATTCCTGAACCAGATTTATCATCCAGCCTGAGCCATTGTGATAAATTTGGTGCAGTCTGTCTAAGCTTACGCCATCAATCCCAATGTTTCTTTAATAAAACATTATGTAAAATGTTCTTCAACATATATATCTGTACTGTACCACAGTATAATATTTCCAGGGGCATAGCTAAAGGCCCTGGTGCAGGAGTTCAGCTTGAACATCCCTCAGTGGTTTGTGGCAAGGGGGTAGGGGTGCAACTAATTTTTCTGCTGCCTTACGCAAAAATTTAAATGCCCCCCCCCCCATGTTAGATTCTCAACCTAACCCCATGCCTCCAACCCTACTGTTAAAGACATACTTGGAAAACATTACATACAGCTCTACAAAACATACAGGGTAATGCACCTACCTCTTACATTCAGTGACGTCTCCTCTGATGTAGAGTTCTCTTTCCTCATTTTCTCCTTTTAGACCAGGCTTCAATGATAATTTCTTTCAGCTGCCTCTCATCTCTGTAGAGTTTGACAAACAGACATCTTAGTTTCCTACTTTTCCATCATCTTCCCTGCCTTATCAACACCTCATCCTACCACCCCCAATACTGTGACCACTGTGCCCCCCAATATTATCCTACAGAAACAGTGCTCCTGAAAATAATGGTACCACACAGATAGTGTCCCCTTCAATAATTATTGGCACACAGTGCCCTAAAATATAACTGCACCCTGCAAATAGTGTCCCTGACACTAATAGTGCTATATATATAATGTCTGCCAAAAATAATTGTGCTAAGCTAATACTGTGCCAGGGTGCCCACCACAGTATTAGTGATCCTCACTAATTGGGTCCCAC
This sequence comes from Rhinella marina, assembly GCA_900303285.1. Lineage (NCBI taxonomy): Eukaryota > Metazoa > Chordata > Amphibia > Anura > Bufonidae > Rhinella > Rhinella marina. The sequence continues at coordinate 101,957 of ONZH01017944.1, forward strand.
CAATATAAATAATTAGCTCCCCGAGTGCATAGTGTTAACAGTGTCCCTAATAGTGATAATGCCCCCATTGTGCCCATACTAGGAATCATGTTCCCCATAGCTCTTTAGTAGTAATAATTGTCCTAATAATGTTTTCCAGTAAAAAATGCCCCCTAATGTGTGCCAGTACAAAAAGTACCCCCTTATAATGTGCACTATTACAAAATAACCCCTTACAATGAGCGCAAGAACAAAAAATACTGCCATACAATGTGTGCCAGTACAAAAAATACCCCCTTATTATGTGTGCCAGTACAAAAATATACCCCATTAGCTTTCAGATCAGACTCCCTTATCAGATCTTTAGACCCCCATATCAAATCCTCAGACCTCAGATCAGAGTAAGGCTACTTTCACACTAGCGGCAGCCTGGATCCGCCTAGTGAAGGGTGCCACCGGATCCGGGCTGCCGCAGGGACATGTGTGGTGCCGGAACCGCACTCCGGCCTCACACATGTCACACGGTACATACACACATACACACACATATACACATACAAATACACATACATACTTACATGCTCCTGGCAGGTCTCCACAGCACAGTACAGGAGCAGGACGGCGTGCACCTAGGACAATTCCCCACAGCGCCCTGTGCTGGGCGCCGGGTGGAATTGTCCTATGTGTAGGCCGTCCTGCTCCTCCTTCGCTATGGTGACCTGCCAGGAGCATGTAAGTATGTATATTTGTATGTGTATATGTCTGTGTATGTTTATGTGTATGTCTGTATATGTATATGTGTATGTCTGTATGTGTGTCTGTATGTGATGGATCCGTCATGAACTCCATTGAAAGTCCCCATTGACTTTAATTGGGGGTCATTCCGGATCCGTCTTAGTGCGGATGCCTGGACCAGAGAGCAAACCGCAGCATGCTGCAGTTTGCTCTCCGGTCTGAAGACGGAACGGAATGCTTCTAAGAGCATTCCGTTGTCTTCAGTTCAGTTTTGCCACCATTGACAATGAATGGGGACAAAACTGAAGCGTTTTATTCCGGTATTGAGCCCCTATGACGGAACTTATAAAACGCTAGTGTGAAAGTAGCCTAAGACCCCCATATCAAACCTCATATCAGAGTCAGACCTCCATATCAGACCTCATATCAGAGTCAGACCTCCATATCAGACCTCATATCAGAGTCAGACCTCAATATCAGACCTTATATCAGAGTCTGACACTCATATCAGACCTCAGAGTATAGTCCGACCCCCATATCAGACCTTAGTTCAGACCCCCAATATCTGACCTCAGATCAGAACCCCATATCAGATCCTTAGACCCCCATATCAGACCTCAGATTAGACCAAAAATAAATAAACTTCAAATTAAATAAGCTTTGCCACTTCTCTGCAGGTCTGGTAGTCTCTCCTTCAGTCCCCACTCACTGATCTTCTCTGGGCCCACGCTGCACTGTCACCTGACTGTGTACAGCATCAAGTCATAGTGCTTGCTGTACACCCTGATGCTGTACGCAGTCAGGACACAGCAGCAAAGACGAGGGAGGAAGGGTAAGTACAGTGCCCCACTCCCCCCTCCTTCTGCATACCAGAGAGCAGTTCCATAATAGATGGGCTCACTAGTATTTGCTTTATAAGATGCACTACATCTTATAAAGCGAAAGATACCGTAATTGGCAGTGCACCACTGGCTTAGGGCCCAGTCACAATTGCGACCACTGCGACCCCAATATGTACACCACTGATTATTTCCTATTCTATTTCTTCAAGCAGTTTACTTGTGTCTTTGTTACTAAAGGTAAGATACCTGTCAGTGTAAAAGACAATTTGCTTACTTAAAGAAGTAATTAGTATTTTTGATTTTTAAACTTGCCATTACATTAATGCTGGCCAAATCCATCAATTTCAGGAAGATCAGCCAACCATCTAATGTGTATGGAAGTCCATAATGTGTATGGGTTCAGTCAGGTGATTGTTTTGTTCCTGAGTAGACAAGTTGGTATAGATTGCAGTAGTAACATATGACAGTGTTCTGGTATTAATAAGCATAATTTTGTGGGATCAAATTTTTATAAAAGTGGTGAGCATGGCACAAACAGCCAAAAAATTTTACACAAAATGGGGTTACACAAAAATGTTTAAATTTTCTATGCTTGATGTAAAAGTGTTCTTAAATTACTCTCATGGAAATCTCCCCTCCTTAAAGTAAGTGACATCATACTTATATCCTGCCCTCTTCTCTTCTTGCTAACTTAACTTACTTTGGGTAGAGTTTGTTTCACATGCTGGGTGCAGGTCATGTAGTTTTAATGTCTAAACAGCAGATTTGGTCTATGAAGACAGTGAGGGAAATATATGAAGATTGGCCTTTGCAACATGCCATCCCCCAGGGCTGATCAGGTTTCAATGTCTAGTAATGCCAAGTGGTGATCGGTTTTGCATCGCGGTGCAGCTACTACCTGGATACTGTCGCTCCCCCGGGGCTAGACTCCATAGCACGCAAGGAATTATAGTTGGTAGAATAAGTTGAGCCCAGACGTGCTAAAGTTCAATGGTTGTACTTGTGTCATCCAAACAATACTTGATCTTTCTCTTGGCTCCAGCAGGCTAAGGGTAAACTGTCAGATGAACTTGAATACATTGTTTTATCTTTCTGCTGTGCTAATCTCTGCCTTCAGTCTGGTTACTGGACTTTCTAGCAGTTCTAGTACCTTTGAGTGGGGTGCCTGTGGCTGTTGACCCCCTCGTAATACTTCGTCTATGAACTGCAAGGAGTCGTGGTGCTCTATAAGCTGCATCCCCTGGGAGACTCCTGCTGCAGGAGTGGGCGCTCCCCTCACTGCACCATGTCTTGTCTCCTTCTAATTCTCAATGCAACTATAGCTTCCTGCAACACCGCCACTGGTAGGAATCAGGGCTAGCCCACTTCTGCCTAAAAGGGGGGAGAATGGAATAGTAAGTTCCATTCTATCTAACGATCTCACTCTGCCAGATACACCACCACCTGTTGGACAACCAGGCACATTACATGTAATACAATGCATAAGTTACATAACAATATTATTAAGGCAAGCTTAAAGGGAATATGTCAGAAAATGACATTTAAATCACGTTTTTATGTTTAACGTTACTTTTAACACAGGAACAAAAACTTCAAAAACGCAAAATTTAGCCAACTAAGAGAGGCCATTGGCCTAACAAACTGGGAAAAAATCCTCAAAAATAAAAATACAGTCACAAAATGGGATATTTTTAAAAGCATCCTAAAATTGTGAGAGGTACATACCTTATGGGAATAAAAGGTTAAAGAACACGGGATAAATAGAACTGTAAAGAAAGCAATAAATGACAAAAAGAAAGCATTTAAGTCACTAAAACAGGAGAGTAGCATTGGAAAACTATAAGTAAAAAAAATAGAATATGTAAAAGACAAATAAAAGCAGCCAAACTAGAGACCGAGAGATTAATTGCCAAAGAGAGTAAAACTAACCATAAAATGTTCTTCAATTACATCAATGCTAAAAAGTATAAATCTGAAGGTGTCGGCCCTTTACAGAGTAATGGGGGGGAGTTGCAGAGAGCGATGAGGAGAAAGTGAAGCTATTAAATATTTTTTTCTCCACTGTATTCCCTGAGGAAAATAAACTGTCAGATGAAATGCAAAATGTAAAAGTAAATTCCCCATTAAAAGTGCCCTGTCTGACCCAGGAAGAAGTACAGCGGCATCTTAAAACGATTAAAATAGACAAATCGCCAGGACCAGATGGCATACACCCCCGAATCCTAAGAGAATTAAATAATGTCATAGCCAGACCCTTATTTCTGATATTTAAGGACTCTATATTGACAGGGAATGTTCCACAGGATTGGCGCATAGCAAATATAGTGCCAATATTCAAAAAGGGTCCAAAAACAGAGCCTGGAAACTATAGGCTGGTAAGTTTAACATCTGTCATGGATAAACAGTTTGAAGGTTTTCTAAGAGATGCTATCTTGGAGTACCGCAATGAGAATAAGCAAATAACACCATATCAGCATGGCTTCATGAGGGATTGGTCATGTCAAAAAATCAGTTTCTATGAGGAGGTAAGTTCTAGACTTGACTATGGCAAATCAATGGATGTCATATATGTAGACTTCTCCAAAGCATTTGACACTGTACCGCATAAAAGGTTAGTATGTAAAATAAAAATGCTTGGACTGGGGGAAAATGTCTGTATGTGGGTAAGTAACTGGCTCAGTGATAGAAATTATAGAGAAAACAAAAAAAGAGGAGGATTATTATTAACAAATATCTCGGAGCTCCAAGATATGTTGTAATTAGAGATGAGCGAGCATACTCGTCCGAGCTTGGTGCTCGTTCGAGTATTAGGGTACTCGTAAGTGCTCGCTGCTCGGACGAGTATCTCGCCATGCTCGAGGAAATGGCAACTTCCGCATCGTGCTTTTTTGGCGCCTAAAAACACAGCCAATCACAAGCCAGGAGACTCTACAGTACACCCAGCATCACGTGGGGCCCTTACATGTCGATAGCAGGGTTTGGCTGGCCTGATAAGGTGACCCTGGAATATACTACCGACTGGCCGCGGCGCTCGGCTCAGATGCCATCTGGATGTCGTTAGGGATAGAGCTGCTGCCTTTCAGGGACAGTGTTAGGGCCTGCATTTAGTTGTCTGTTAGGCAGGGATCACCCACAAACAGCCCTTCTAAGGGCTAGAAGACATTTTATTTTATTTTTTTTGTCACTTGTCTGGCTGGCACTAGTAGTGCAGCTATCGCCATATCTAACCCTGTTTTTTTTTTATTGTTCTATCTCAGTGATACAAATCCATTGCACACAGCACTGTGGAACCATTCTGTGTGTCACAGTTCAGCACTGACTCACTCCAATCCATATATACTGTCCAGGTGACGCTTTCTGTACGTCACACAATACAACCAAGTCATTTGCTACCAATATCATCTACAGCTTGATCCAGAAAACTCTCTGTGCGACATTTGTCTGGGTCGCAGACTAAATAGCCACCGTTAACAGGGTGTCAGTCAGTTCTACCATAGTTCTTGCACGTCACGTTCCCATAAAAACAAAATATAAAAAAAATTTTTATTTTTTCAGTTGTTTTAGCTCAGTGATACAAATCCATTTTACTCAGCTGTGTGTAACCTTTCTGTGTGTCACAGTTCAGCACATTCGCTCCCATCCGTATATACTGTCCAGGAGACACTTTCTGTACGTCACACAATACAACCAAGTCATTTGCTACCAATATCATCTACCGCTTGATCCAGAAAATTCTCTGTGCGACATTTGTCTGGGTCGCAGACTAAATAGCCACCGTTAACAGGGTGTCAGTGAGTTCCACCACAGTTCTTGCACATCAAGTTCCCAAAAAAAGAAAATATAAAAAAAAAAAAATAATTTTTTCAGTTGTTTTAGCTCAGTGATACAAATCCATTTTACTCAGCTTTGTGTAACCTTTCTGTGTGTCACAGTTCAGTACATTCGTTCCCATCCGTATATACTGTTCAGGTGACACTTTCTGTACGTCACACAATACAACCAAGTCATTTGCTACCAATATCATCTACCGCTTGATCCAGAAAACTCTCTGTGCGACATTTCTCTGGGTCGCAGACTAATTAGCCACCGTTAACAGGGTATCAGTCAGTTCTACCATAGTTCTTGCACGTCACGTTCCCAAAAAAAGAAAATATAAAAAAAAAAATTTATTTTTTCAGTTGTTCTAGCTCAGTGATACAAATCCATTTTACTCAGCTGTGTGTAACCTTTCTGTGTGTCACAGTTCAGCACATTCGCTCCCATCCGTATATACTGTCCAGATGACACTTTCTGTATGTCACACAATACAACCAAGTCATTTGCTACCAATATCATCTACCGCTTGATCCAGAAAAGTCTCTGTGCGACATTTCTCTGGGTCGCAGACTAAATAGCCACCGTTAACAGGGTGTCAGTCAGTCCTACCATAGTTCCTGCACGTTACGTTCCCAAAAAAAGAAAATATAAAAAAAAATAATAATTTTTTCAGTTGTTTTAGCTCAGTGATACAAATCCATTTGACTCAGCTGTGTGTAACCTTTCTGTGTGTCACAGTTCAGCACACTCGCTCCACTCCGTATAATCTGTCCAGGTGACACTTTCTGTACGTCACTTAATTCTACCGGACTTAATTTTTTTTTTTTTTTTTATCATACACCTATATACAAAAAATGTTGAACTCCAGGGCTAAGGGTCGAGGGCGTGGGCGTGGGCATTCAATTACTGCAGGGGGCAGAGGCCGTGGTCCTGGGCAGGGTGAGACAGTACCCGCTGATGAGGGAGCAGGGGAATTCCGCAGAGCTACACTCCCTAGCTTCATGTCTCAACTTACAGGGACACGTGGTAGAGGACTGTTGAAACCACAACAGTGCGAACAGCTGATCTCGTGGATTGCGGACAATGCTTCAAGTAATTTGTCCACCAGTCAGTCTTCCACGCAGTCCACCCACGTTACCCAAGAAAGCACTCCTATGGCTCCTCCACCTCAACCTCCTTCCCCCCAGTCTGCCCCCTCCCAGGAAAATTTGGAATGCGATCCGGCATACTCTCAGGAACTGTTTTCTGGACCCTTCCCAGAGTCACAAACCACTTCTCAGGTTGCTGCTGACCTCGTTCCCGATGCCGAAGTTTTCCAACTGTCGCAGTCTGTGGGTGATGATGATGATGATGATGACAATGTTGACTTAGTGGAAGAAGTTTGTAAAGAGGTCTCGGACGATGAGGAGACACGGTTGTCAGACAGTGGTGAAGTTGTTGTTAGGCGAGGAATTCCGAGGAGGGAGCACACTGAGGAATCGGAGGATGACGAGGTGACTGACCCAAGCTGGGTTGATATGCCGAGTGAAGACAGTGCTTCTGAGGCGGAGGCGAGTGCTGCACCAGAACAGGTTGTAAGAGGCAGTGGTGTGGCCAGAGGGAGAAGCAGGCCAGAGCTGGTGCATCAGCAGCAACTGTTCCACGTAGTGAAGCTCCCGTGGCGAGGCCTAGATGTTCGCAAGTCTGGAGGTTCTTTAAAGAAAGTCAGGATGACCGACGGACTGTGGTGTGCAACCTGTGCCACACCAGGATCAGCAGGGGTGCCACCACTACTAGCCTAACCACCACCAGCATGCGCAGGCATATGAGTGCTAAACACCCCACTCAATGGAACCAAGGCCGTTCACCACCTCCTGCGGGTCACACCACTGCTCCTTCCCCTGTGTCACTCGCTGCTCTGCTAGTCACCCCCCGCGTCACTCGCTGCCTCTGCTAGTCAACCCCCTGCCCAGGACCCGGCACGAGCGCCTCCCGCCGGAAAACCACACCTTCGCCTCCACGATCCTCCACAGCGTCCACCAACGTGTCCCAGCGCAGCGTTCAGCTGTCTTTACAGCAGACGCTGGAGCGCAAGAGGAAATACAGTTCCACCCACCCACATGCCCAAGCCCCCAACGTCCACATCTCCAAATTGCTTAGCCTGGAGATGCTGCCCTATAGGCTGGTGAAGACCAAGGCCTTTCGAAATCTCATGGCGGTGGCTGCCCCTCGGTATTCCGTCCCCAGCCGCCACTATTTTCCCGATGTGCCGTCCCAGCCCTACACCAGCACGTGTCACAGAACATCATCCGTGCCCTGACCAACGCTGTTTCTGAGAAGGTCCACCTAACCACGGACACGTGGACAAGTGCTCCCGGGCAGGGACACTATATCTCACTGACGGCACATTGGGTTAACTTGGTGGAGGCTGGGACCGAGAATGACCCTGGGGCCGCTCATGTACTGCCCACACCGAGGATTGCGGGGCCTACCTCGGTCACAGTCTCTCAGACGTACTATGTCTCCTCCTCCTCCGACCCCTCCTCCTCCACCGAATTACCATCCGTGGGCACGGCGCCTTCAGTCGGTAGCTCTAGGCGCAGCAGCAGTGCCGTGGGTAAGCGCCAGCAGGCGGTGCTCAAACTGCTGAGCTTAGGTGACAACAGGCACACCGCCCAAGAGCTGTTACAGGGCATCACGGCGCAGACCGATGTGTGGCTGGCACCGCTGAACTTCAAGCCAGGCATGGTTGTGTGTGACAATGGGCGTAACCTGGTGGCGGCTCTGCAACTCGGCAGACTGACACATGTGCCATGCCTGGCCCACATGTTCAATCTTATAGTTCAGCGGTTCCTCAAGACATACCCCAATCTGTCTGATTTGCTCACCAAGGTGCGCCGCATCTGTGCGCATTTCCGCAAGTCGAGCACAGATGCTGCCACTCTCAGGGCAGCGCAGCGCCGCCTACAACTGCCCGCTCACCGACTGTTGTGCGACGTGCCCACGAGATGGAATTCCACATTAAACATGTTATCCAGAGTTTACCAGCAGCGCAGAGCGATTGTAGACTGCCAGATGTCATCTTCCACCAGAACTGGTAGTCAGGTCTCTCAGATTCCTCAAGTCTACAATGAGGAGTGGACGTGGATGTCTGATATCTGCCAGGTGTTGAGCAACTTTGAGGAGTCAACACAGATGGTCAGTGGCGATGCCGCCATTATCAACCTCACCATCCCGCTGCTTTGCCTGTTGAAAAACTCACTGCTCAGCATCAAGTCGGATGCTTTGCGCTTGTCACCAGAGACGGTGGAGGAAGATACGTCGCTTGATAGCCAGAGCACCTCCGGTCTGTTTCTCAGCGCGTATCGGAGGAGGGGGATGAGGATGAGGAGGAAGAGGAGGAGAATGTCGGCGAGACAGTAGAGGGTACCAGTGCTCAGTCCTTAACTCTTGAGTGTGTATGGGCTGAAGAGGAGGACTTGGAGGAGGAGGAGGAGGAGGAAATGGAGAGTCAGGTCAGTGAGGAGAGGGAATTCTTGCGTGTTGGGACTCTGGCACACATGGCAGACTTCATGTTAGGCTGCCTATCCCGTGACCCTCGCGTTAGAAGAATTTTTTCAAACACCGATTACTGGGTGTTCACTCTC
>ONZH01017945.1:0-52429 GCA_900303285.1 Rhinella marina
TATACAGAATAAGAGGCAGATACTGAGGATTACACCGGTATACAGGACAGGAGAAGTGGTACTGTGCAGTGTATATATATACAGAATAAGAGCAGATACTGAGGATTACACCCAGTATACAGGACAGGAGAAGTGGTACTGTGCAGTGTATTATATATACAGAATAAGAGCAGATACTGAGGATTACACCCAGTATACAGGACAGGAGAAGTGGTACTGTGCAGTGTATATATATATACAGAATAAGAGCAGATACTGAGGATTACACCCAGTATACAGGACAGGAGAAGTGGTACTGTGCAGTGTATATATATATACAGAATAAGAGCAGATACTGAGGATTACACCCAGTATACAGGACAGGAGAAGTGGTACTGTGCAGTGTATATATATATACAGAAATAAGAGCAGATACTGAGGATTACACCCAGTATACAGGACAGGAGATAGTGGTACTGTGCAGTGTATATATATATACAGAATAAGAGCAGATACTGAGGATTACACCCAGTATACAGGACAGGAGAAGTGGTACTGTGCAGTGTCCATATATATATACAGAATAAGGCAGATACTGAGGATTACACTCCAGTATACAGGACAGAGAAGTTGGTACTGTGCAGTGTATATATATACAGAAATAGAATAAGAGCAGATACTGAGGATTACACCCAGTATACAGGACAGGAGAAGTGGTACTGTGCAGTGTATATATATACAGAATAAGAGCAGATACTGAGGATTACACCCAGTATACAGGACAGGAGAAGTGGTACTGTGCAGTGTATATATATATACAGAATAAGAGCAGATACTGAGGATTACACCCAGTATACAGGACAGGAGAAGTGGTACTGTGCAGTGTTATATATATACAGAATAAGAGCAGATACTGAGGATTACACCCAGTATACAGGACAGGAGAAGTGGTACTGTGCAGTGTATATATATACAGAATAAGAGCAGATACTGAGGATTACACCCAGTATACAGGACAGGAGAAGTGGTACTGTGCAGTGTATATATATATACAGAATAAGAGCAGATACTGAGGATTACACCCAGTATACAGGACAGGAGAAGTGGTACTGTGCAGTGTATATATATACAGAATAAGGAGCAGATGGTACTGAGGATTACACCAGTATACAGGACAGGAGAAGTGGTACTGTGCAGTGTATATATATACAGAATAAGAGCAGATACTGAGGATTACACCCAGTATACAGGACAGGAGAAGTGGGTACTGTGCAGTGTATATATATATACAGAATAAGAGCAGATACTGAGGATTACACCCAGTATACAGGACAGGAGAAGTGGTACTGTGCAGTGTATTATATATACAGAATAAGAGCAGATACTGAGGATTACACCCAGTATACAGGACAGGAGAAGTGGTACTGTGCAGTGTATATATATACAGAATAAGAGCAGATACTGAGGATTACACCCCGTATACAGGACAGGAGAAGTGGTACTGTGCAGTGTATATATATTTACAGAATAAGAGCAGATACTGAGGATTACACCCAGTATACAGGACAGGAGAAGTGGTACTGTGCAGTATATATATATACAGAATAAGAGCAGATACTGAGGATTACACCCAGTATACAGGACAGGAGAAGTGGTACTGTGCAGTGTATATATATACAGAATAAGAGCAGATACTGAGGATTACACCCAGTATACAGGACAGGAGAAGTGGTACTGTGCAGTGTTAAGTAACATTATCAGTGATATAAAGTATCCGGAGACTCAGTGCGGACGCTGTGATATATGCCACATGATATGACCACGTCTAGCGCTTATTCCTGACCTTGATGACGTCTATTATACTGAATTTAATTGGAAGGGAAATATGTTTTAATCTGCAGTTATTCTCTGTAACTTCTCTCAGTTACGGGAAAGAAGTCGAGATGGATCCAAGTATTAGAGTGAGGAGTCTGGAGGCTGCGCAGGAATAAGAGGCTCATGTAAAGTATCATCCCAATAACATTACTGTGAATTTACGTTCCACCTTAGTGTCAATGGTGACAACTGTAATGACAAAGAGAAAGAGACACTGTAAAAGAAGGAGAAATATAGAGTCTACCAGCAGAATAGTGAGTGCAGCTCTGGGGTATAATACAGGATGTAACTCAGGATCAGTACAGGATAAGTAATGTATGTACACAGTGACTGCACCAGCAGAATAGTGAGTGCAGCTCTGGAGTATAATACTGGATGTAACTCAGGATCAGTACAGGATAAGTAATGTATGTACACAGTGACTGCACCAGCAGAATAGTGAGTGCAGCTCTGGAGTATAATACAGGGTGTAACTCAGGATCAGTACAGGATAAGTAATGTATGTACACAGCAGAATAGTGGGTGCAGCTCTGGAGTATAATACAGGATGTAACTCAGGATCAGTACAGGATAAGTAATGTATGTACACAGTGACTGCACCAGCAGAATAGTGGGTGCAGCTCTGGAGTATAATACAGGATGTAACTCAGGATCAGTACAGGATAAGTAATGTATGTACACAGTGTGCACAGCAGAATAGTGGGTGCAGCTCTGGAGTATAATACAGGATGTAACTCAGGAGTACAGTAAGTAATGTACACAGGAATATAGTAGTACATGTATGTACACAGTGACTGCACCAGCAGAATAGTGAGTGCAGCTCTGGAGTATAATACAGGATGTAACTCAGGATCAGTATAAGTAATGTATGTACACAGTGACTGCACCAGCAGAATAGTGAGTGCAGCTCTGGAGTATAATACTGGATGTAACTCAGGATCAGTACAGGATAAGTAATGTATGTACACAGTCACTAAATTATATATGTCTCCTGTAACACTGAATCTGTCTGTGTTTGGGAAAGCTGGATTACAACCATCCAGGCTACCAGTCCAGTTATAGAGTGTTTGCTCTTCTGCCCCCCGTGAGGTCGGTGAGGACGTACTGGTGGCCATATTGGAGGCAGGTGGCTGAGGCGGATTTAGTGGTTTACTTTTCTCTCAGATGAAACACGGACGTGAACATTGATTTATTGCGCTAATAATTAATTAAAGGAGACGCAGAAATTCATTCTGTAACTTTTTGTCTTTGTCTCGTAGGGGATGAAACTTTGATAAGTATTTGGAAGTGAATATATTTGCCGCCGTCCGGAATCGGGGCCCGAAAGAAAAGTGATTTAATTTAATGATAGCGGTGATATATAAAGAGATTAAACACCGCCGAGGAGAGCGCAAGATAAATGCATTAATTAAGACGTCGCAGGCAAAGTTAATCCAACGCTTCCTGGAAACTTAATTAGTCTGGAGCCAGAAAACCTGCACCGGACGCGGGAGGCGAAATTATCGCACGTTGTGTTTATTGTTTACTCCACGATAGAAAGGATCTGTGGAGACGGGTCCGAAAAAAATTATCACAAGGTGTTTATATCAGTGATGTCATCGGCAGGGGGCGGGGCTGTGACAACCTCTCAGACATGATATACAGGCAGGTTGTCAGCAGTAATAGATGTTCCTGTAGTATAAGGTGTGTGGATCTCATGTCTGATCACGTCATTATATCAGTGATGTCATCAGCAGGGGGCGGGGCTGTGACTACCTCTCAGACATGATATACAGGCAGGTTGTCAGCAGTAATAGATGTTCCTGTAGTATAAGGTGTGTGGATCTCATGTCTGATCACATGTCATTATATCAGTGATGTCATCAGCAGTGGGCGGGGGCTGTGACTACCTCTCAGACATGATATACAGGCAGGTTGTCAGCAGTAATAGATGTTCCTGTAGTATAAGGTGTGTGGATCTCATGTCTGATCACATGTCATTATATCAGTGATGTCATCAGCAGGGGGCGGGGCTGTGACAACCTCTCAGACATGATATACAGGCAGGTTGTCAGCAGTAATAGATGTTTCTGTAGTATAAGGTGTGTGGATCTCATGTCTGATCACATGTCATTATATCAGTGAAGTCATTAGCAGGGGGCGGGGCTGTGACAACCTCTCAAACAGGATATACAGGCAGGTTGTCAGCAGTAATAGATGTTTCTGTAGTATAAGGTGTGTGGATCTCATGTCTGATCACGTCATTATATCAGTGATGTCATCAGCAGGGGGCGGGGCTGTGACTACCTCTCAGACAGGATATACAGGCAGGTTGTCAGCAGTAATAGATGTTCCTGTAGTATAAGGTGTGTGATCTCATGTCTGATCACATGTCATTATATCAGTGATGTCATCAGCAGGGGGCGGGGCTGAGACAACCTCTCAGACAGGATATACAGGCAGGTTGTCAGCAGTAATAGATGTTCCTGTAGTATAAGGTGTGTGGATCTCATGTCTGATCTCATGTCATTATATCAGTGATGTCATCAGCAGGGGGCGGGGCTGTGACAACCTCTCAGAGATGATATACAGACTTGATCGTTATCCTTTTAACCCTTTTAGTGCAGCTCTGCCCCCCGGCACTCTTATGTTTTCCCTTCCACCTCTTCTCCGTGTACTTTTCCATTACAGAACATTTTAGTCAAAAGCGAAATTATGTATTCATTAAAAAGATTACCTACAATTATCGCTGCAACTAAAGAGCCGCGTTTAATTAGATTTGTGGAAGTCGTTGAATTGAAGTCTTGTTTGTATAATTTCCTGCTATAACACTTCACGTTTCTGATGCATTCGCCGATCGGCCGCTCGTTTTCAGACTGCGATGAAGTTTTTTTTCTTTGCGTGTTGAAAGCGCCAATGTTCTGGGTTTAGTGGTGGCGCAACGTAATGTCTAATCAAGCAAATTAGCCCTGATGAAAAGGCTCATCGCTGTAATAAAATGCAGCCGCACGTCTCGTAAAGCCATCATGCCATATGTGCGCTAATTAACAAACCGCACGCCCTTCCTGCCGAATATATAGTTATTAGTCTGTAAACAAATCAGGATGAAAATGAGATGAGAAACTTCAGCAACGGAACGCTCCAGACAGCGAGGAGAGAACCTGCAATTAGGGTGAAGTGTAAGACTATGCGCCTACCTGCTGCCTGGACTGGGATGACAGGGGGCGCTATGATGAGACCCCCGAGAAAACTCTAAAGATGGTGGCAGATTATATGTTCAAAATAAAATTATTTAATTAAAAATTAGAGCTAAGAGACGGGTCATTTCAAGGGATTGTCCATATTCTGTCAACTAAACTTAATGCGTTGTCATGTATAAGCAATTCTATGACCTTTGACCTTGAATCTGGAGAGGTTCAGGCTGCTCTATGTATCTGGAGGGGTTCAGGCTGCTCTATATATATATATATCTGGAGGGGTTCAGGCTGCTCTGTGTATCTGGAGGGGTTCAGGCTGCTCTATGTATCTGGAGAGGTTCAGGCTGATCTATGTATCTGGAGAGGTTCAGGCTGCTCTATGTATCTGTAGGGGTTCAGGCTGCTCTATGTATCTGGAGGGGTTCAGGCTGCTCTATGTATCTGGAGGGGTTCAGGCTGCTCTATGTATCTGGAGGGGTCCAGGCTGCTCTATGTAACTGGAGAGGTTCAGGCTGCTCTGTGTATCTGGAGGGGTTCAGGCTGCTCTATGTATCTGGAGAAGTTCAGGCTGCTCTATGTATCTGGAGGGGTTCAGGCTGCTCTATGTATCTGGAGGGGTTCAGGCAGCTCTATGTATCTGGAGGGGTTTAGGCTGCTCTATGTATCTGGAGAGGTTCAGGCCGCTCTATGTATCTGGAGAAGTTCAGGCTGCTCTATGTATCTGGAGAAGTTCAGGCTGCTCTATGTATCTGGAGGGGTTCAGGCTGCTCTATGTATCTGGAGGGGTTTAGGCTGCTCTATGTATCTGGAGAAGTTCAGGCTGCTCTATGTAACTGGAGAGGTTCAGGCTGCTCTATGTATCTGGAGGGGTTCAGGCTGCTCTATGTATCTGGAGAGGTTCAGGCTGCTCTATGTATCTGGAGGGGTTCAGGCTGCTCTATGTATCTGGAGGGGTTCAGGCTGCTCTATGTATCTGGAGGGGTTCAGGCTGCTCTATGTATCTGGAGGGGTTCAGGCTGCTCTATGTATCTGGAGGGGTTCAGGCTGCTCTATGTATCTGGAGGGGTTCAGGCTGCTCTATGTATCTGGAGGGGTTCAGGCTGCTCTGTGTATCTGGAGAGGTTCAGGCTGCTCTATGTATCTGGAGGGGTTCAGGTTGCTCTATGTATCTGGAGGGGTTCAGGCTGCTCTATGTATCTGGAGGGGTTCAGGCTGCTCTATCTATCTGGAGGGGTTCAGGCTTCTCTATGTATCTGGAGGGGTTCAGGCTGCTCTATGTATCTGGAGGGGTTCAGGCTGCTCTATGTATCTGTATGGGTTCAGGCTGCTCTATGTATCTGTATGGGTTCAGGTTGCTCTATGTATCTGGAGAGGTTCAGGCTGCTCTATGTATCTGGAGGGGTTCAGGCTGCTCTATGTATCTGGAGGGGTTCAGGCTGCTCTATATATATATATATATATATATATATATATCTGGAGGGGTTCAGGCTGCTCTGTGTATCTGGAGGGGTTCAGGCTGCTCTATGTATCTGGAGAAGTTCAGGCTGTTCTATGTATCTGGAGGGTTCAGGCTGCTCTATGTATCTGGAGAGGTTCAGGCTGCTCTATGTATCTGGAGAGGTTCAGGTTGCTCTATGTATCTGGAGGGGTTCAGGCTGCTCTGTGTATCTGGAGGGGTTCAGGCTGCTCTATGTATCTGGAGGGGTTCAGGCTGCTCTATATATATATATATCTGTAGGGGTTCAGGCTGCTCTGTGTATCTGGAGGGGTTCAGGCTGCTCTATGTATCTGGAGAGGTTCAGGCTGCTCTATGTATCTGGAGAGGTTCAGGCTGCTCTATGTATCTGGAGGGGTTCAGGCTGCTCTATGTATCTGGAGAGGTTCAGGCTGCTCTATGTATCTGGAGAGGTTCAGGTTGCTCTATGTATCTGGAGGGGTTCAGGCTGCTCTATGTATCTGGAGAGGTTCAGGCTGCTCTATGTATCTGGAGAGGTTCAGGCTGCTCTATGTATCTGGAGAGGTTCAGGCTGCTCTATGTATCTGGAGAGGTTCAGGTTGCTCTATGTATCTGGAGGGGTTCAGGCTGCTCTATGTATCTGGAGGGGTTCAGGCTGCTCTATGTATCTGGAGGGGTTCAGGCTGCTCTATGTATCTGGAGAGGTTCATGCTGCTCTATGTATCTGGAGAGGTTCAGGCTGCTCTATGTATCTGGAGAGGTTCAGGCTGCTCTATGTATCTGGAGGGGTTCAGGCTGCTCTGTGTATCTGGAGAGGTTCAGGCTGCTCTATGTATTGTAGGGGTTCAGGCTGCTCTATGTATCTGGAGGGGTTCAGGCTGCTCTATGTATCTGGAGAGGTTCAGGCTGCTCTATGTATCTGGAGAGGTTCAGGCTGCTCTATGTATCTGGAGGGGTTCAGGCTGCTCTATGTATCTGGAGAGGTTCAGGCTGCTCTATGTATCTGGAGGGGTTCAGGCTGCTCTGTGTATCTGGAGGGGTTCAGGCTGCTCTATGTATCTGGAGGGGTTCAGGCTGCTCTATATATATATATATATATATATATATATATATATCTGGAGGGGTTCAGGCTGCTCTGTGTATCTGGAGGGGTTCAGGCTGCTCTATGTATCTGGAGACGTTCAGGCTGCTCTATGTATCTGGAGAGGTTCAGGCTGCTCTATGTATCTGGAGGGGTTCAGGCTGCTCTATGTATCTGGAGAGGTTCAGGCTGCTCTATGTATCTGGAGAGGTTCAGGTTGCTCTATGTATCTGGAGGGGTTCAGGCTGCTCTATGTATCTGGAGAGGTTCAGGCTGCTCTATGTATCTGGAGAGGTTCAGGCTGCTCTATGTATCTGGAGAGGTTCAGGCTGCTCTATGTATCTGGAGAGGTTCAGGTTGCTCTATGTATCTGGAGGGTTCAGGCTGCCTATGTATCGAGGGTTCAGGCTGCTCTATGTATCTGGAGGGGTTCAGGCTGCTCTATGTATCTGGAGAGGTTCATGCTGCTCTATGTATCTGGAGGGGTTCAGGCTGCTCTATATATATATATATATATATATATATATATCTGGAGGGGTTCAGGCTGCTCTGTGTATCTGGAGGGGTTCAGGCTGCTCTATGTATCTGGAGACGTTCAGGCTGCTCTATGTATCTGGAGAGGTTCAGGCTGCTCTATGTATCTGGAGGGGTTCAGGCTGCTCTATGTATCTGGAGAGGTTCAGGCTGCTCTATGTATCTGGAGAGGTTCAGGTTGCTCTATGTATCTGGAGGGGTTCAGGCTGCTCTATGTATCTGGAGAGGTTCAGGCTGCCTCTATGTATTGTAGGCGTTCAGGCTGCTCTATGTATCTGGAGGGGTTCAGGCTGCTCTATGTATCTGGAGGGGTTCAGGCTGCTCTATGTATCTGGAGAGGTTCAGGCTGCTCTATGTATCTGGAGAGGTTCAGGCTGCTCTATGTATCTGGAGGGTTCAGGCTGCTCTGTGTATCTGGAGAGGTTCAGGCTGCTCTATGTATTGTAGGGGTTCAGGCTGCTCTATGTATCTGGAGGGGTTCAGGCTGCTCTATGTATCTGGAGAGGTTCAGGCTGCTCTATGTGTCTGGAGTGGTTCAGGGTGCTCTATGTATCTGGAGTGGTTCAGGCTGCTCTATATATATATATATATATATATATATATATATATATATATCTGGAGGGGTTTCAGGCTGCTCTGTGTATCTGGAGGGGTTCAGGCTGCTCTATGTATCTGGAGAGGTTCAGGCTGCTCTATGTATCTGGAGAGGTTCAGGCTGCTCTATGTATCTGGAGGGGTTCAAGCTGCTCTATGTATCTGGAGAGGTTCAGGCTGCTCTATGTATCTGGAGGGGTTCAGGCTGCTCTGTGTATCTGGAGAGGTTCAGGCTGCTCTATGTATTGTAGGGGTTCAGGCTGCTCTATGTATCTGGAGGGGTTCAGGCTGCTCTATGTATCTAGTAGAGAGGTTCAGGCTGCTCTATGTATCTGGAGAGGTTCAGGCTGCTCTATGTGTCTGGAGTGGTTCAGGGTGCTCTATGTATCTGGAGTGGTTCAGGCTGCTCTATGTATCTGGAGGGGTTCAGGCTGCTCTATGTATCTGGAGAGGTTCAGGCTGCTCTATGTATCTGGAGGGGTTCAGGCTGCTCTATGTATCTGGAGAGGTTCAGGCTGCTCTATGTATCTGGAGGGGTTCAGGCTGCTCTATGTATCTGGAGGGGTTCAGGCTGCTCTATGTATCTGGAGAGGTTCAGGCTGCTCTATGTATCTGGAGGGGTTCAGGCTGCTCTATGTATCTGGAGAGGTTCAGGCTGCTCTATGTATCTGGAGAGGTTCAGGCTGCTCTATGTATCTGGAGAGGTTCAGGCTGCTCTATGTATCTGGAGAGGTTCAGGCTGCTCTATGTATCTGGAGGGGTTCAGGCTGCTCTTTGTATCTGGAGAAGTTCAGGTTGATAATTATAATTCTGGTCACAACATTTTTCTAAAGTCGAGCAGACAATGCTGTAACTGTACATAACCGATCCTCACATTATAATAAAGGCTGGGTCCTTTAAATGGAAGGACACCACTTTAATTTGAAGAAATGTAATTTTTGCCATATGGAAAGTTCCTTCTGAATACATTAACGACCCCCCCCCCCTTCAGCTTTTATTTCCGCACAATTAATATTCTTTTTTATGCCGACAATGTATATCCACCATATGTTCACTGCTGATGCTGGACTCTCGTGAAGTCTCTCCCTCCCCTCCTTTCCCGAGTGATCTGGATCTAAGGAAATAAAGCTGCGGCAGCTCAGGGTTAATTCCTATTTATATTCACTGAGCGCAAAGTGAATCATTAATATTCCTGGACCTTAAAGGGCTCAGTTTAGGGCCATTATTACAGTGTTTGGTCACCCACCCCTGTGTGGCATATACATCTGTATTGTACATGTACAGCTCTCCTGCTTCCTCTCACTTACTTCATTGTGTCAGTCTTCACTGCACTCCTTGCATTGTATTCTTGTACAGGAAGTTCAGCGCTATATATTGTTTCTAAATCAGCTGAGCTGCAATGTAGGGAACTGGGGGGACACATGGTGACCATGAAGAGTAAGGCACCCCGCCCCGGTGAACAGCTCAGTATTGGGGTGGGGGAGCCCTATACAGGAGGGTTCATCAGCTGTAATGAGACTGAGCGGGGAATTCTCGGAGCAGAAGTCGTTTCTGTGTGTCAGGCGCAATCCTGGGGCCACAATGATAGAAATAAAGCAGTAATCGGCGCCAAATGTGACGGACACTTCAGCTGTGAGGACGGGGAGGGCAATAATAAATGGGCATCATCCACTCTGCAGGTTTGTGTTCTCCTCCGTCCCCAAACCCTGAAACATGGATTCATAACAACGAAGTGGAAAACATAGAACCGGAAAACCGGGAACAAATAAGAGAGATCCGAAAATGTCATTAATTGTATCTGATCAGCAACACGGCGAGAAAATCTGCCGATACCCTAGAGACAAATCAGTGTATCTAATCCTGTCATGTGTGATACTGTCTTCTGAGCCTGGTATCTAATCCTGCCATGTGTGATACAGTCTGCTGAGCTATGTATCTAATCCTGTCATGTGTGATACAGTCTGCTGAGCTGTGTATCTAATTGTATCATGTGTGATACTGTCTGCTGAGCTGTGTATCTAATCCTGTCATGTGTGATACTGTCTGCTGAGCTGTGTATCTAATCCTCTTCTGTGTGATACTGTCTGCTGAGCTGTGTATCTAATTGTATCATGTGTGATACTGTCTGCTGAGCTGTGTATCTAATCCTGCCATGTGTGATACTGTTTGCTGAGCCTGGTATCTAATCCTGTCCTGCATAATACTGTCTGCTGTGTATCTAATCCCATCATGTGTGATACTGTCTGCTGATCCTGGTATCTAATCATATCCTGTGTGATACTGTCTGCTGAGCTGTGTATCTAATCCTATCCTGTGTGATACTGTCTGCTGAGCTGTGTATCTAATCCTATCCTGTGTGATACTGCCTGCTGAGCCTGTTATCTAATCCTATCCTGTGTGATATTGTCAGCTGAGCTATGTATCTAATCCTATCAGATACTGCGTGCAGAGACATGTATCTCAGGTGTGATACTGTCTTGATGACTTTGGATTTGCGCCGTTTTCTCTGACGTCTCGGACATTTTTCGCTCTCCGTTCATCTCCGGCTCCAAGTAAATTTATTTCTTTTGGAGGACTGGTGCAGCGCCCTGAGATTTATGGCGCTCTCCGTATATCAGGTGTCGCGGTCGGAGAGCTCGCTGTAAGTCACACAACATTGCAGGTTTTTTTTATTTGGGGTTTAATTCATGGTCCGGAGGTTCACGCGCCGTCAGCTGCCATCTTGTAATATATTACCGGTGTCAGCGTGATCTCGCCGTACGGTGGTATTGTGTATAACGTATCAGAAGTGACGATGGCCACCGCGAGTCACCTGCAGGACCTCCACCTGCACCTCCAACCTGGCAGGAGCCCCTCCCCCACTGTCACCATATTCTGTATATTATTAACACTATGCATGCCATGCTGTACTATTTACCCTATATACGTCATGCTGTATTATTAATGCTATGTACGCCATGCTATATGTACAGGTTCAGGCTGCTCTATGTATCTGGAAAGGTTCAGGCTGCTCTATGTATCTGGAGGGGTTCAGACTGCTCTATGTATCTGGAGGGGTTCAGGCTGCTCTATGTATCTGGAGGGGTTCAGGCTGCTCTATGTATCTGGAGGGGTTCAGGCTGCTCTATGTATCTGGAGAAGTTCAGGCTGCTCTATGTATCTGGAGGGGTTCAGGCTGCTCTATGTATCTGGAGGGGTCCAGGCTGCTCTACGTATCTGGAGAAGTTCAGGCTGCTCTATGTATCTGGAGGGATTCAGGCTGCTCTATGTATCTGGAGAGGTTCAGGCTGCTCTATGTATCTGGAGAGGTTCAGGCTGCTCTATGTATCAGGAGGGGTTCAGACTGCTCTATGTATCTGGAGAGGTTCAGGCTGCTCTATGTATCTGGAGGGGTTCAGACTGCTCTATGTATCTGGAGAGGTTCAGGCTGCTCTATGTATCTGGAGGGGTTCAGACTGCTCTATGTATCTGGAGGGGTTCAGACTGCTCTATGTATCTGGAGAAGTTCAGGCTGCTCTATGTATCTGGAGAGGTTCATGCTGCTCTGTGTATCTGGAGGGGTTCAGGCTGCTCTATGTATCTGGAGGGATTCAGGCTGCTCTATGTATCTGGAGAAGTTCAGGCTCCTCTATGTATCTGGAGTGGTTCAGGCTGCTGTATGTATCTGGAGGAGTTCAGGATCCTCTATGTATCTGGAGAGGTTCAGGCCACTCTATGTATCTGGAGAGGTTCAGGCTGCTCTACGTATCTGGAGGAGTTCAGGCTGCTCTATGTATCTGGAGGAGTTCAGGCTGCTCTATGTATCTGGAGAGGTTCAGGCCACTCTATGTATCTGGAGAGGTTCAGGCCACTCTATGTATCTGGAGGAGTTCAGGCTGCTCTATGTATCTGGAGGGGTTCAGGCTGCTCTACGTATCTGGAGGAGTTCAGGCTGCTCTATGTATCTGGAGAGGTTCAGGCTGCTCTATGTATCTGGAGAGGTTCAGGCTGCTCTATGTATCTGGAGGGGTTCAGGCTGCTCTATGTATCTGGAGAGGTTCAGGCTGCTCTATGTATCTGGAGGAGTTCAGACTGCTCTATGTATCTGGAGAGGTTCAGGCTGCTCTATGTATCTGGAGGGGTTCAGGCTGCTCTATGTAACTGGAGAGGTTCAGGCTGCTCTATGTATCTGGAAAGGTTCAGGCTGCTCTATGTATCTGGAGAGGTTCAGGCTGCTCTATGTATCTGGAGAGGTTCAGGCTGCTCTATGTATCTGGAGGAGTTCAGGCTGCTCTATGTATCTGGAGAGGTTCAGGCTGCTCTATGTATCTGGAGGAGTTCAGACTGCTATATGTATCTGAAGAGTTTCAGGCTGCTCTATGTATCTGGAGGGGTTCAGGCTGCTCTATGTAACTGGAGAGATTCAGGCTGCTCTATGTATCTGGAAAGGTTCAGGCTGCTCTATGTATCTGGAGGGGTTCAGGCTGCTCTGTGTATCTGGAGAGGTTCAGGCTGCTCTATGTATCTGGAGAGGTTCAGGCTGCTCTGTGTATCTGGAGGGTTCAGGCTGCTCTATGTATCTGGAGGGGTTCAGGCTGCTCTGTGTATCTGGAGAGGTTCAGGCTGCTCTATGTATCTGGAGAGGTTCAGGCTGCTCTATGTATCTAGTAGAGAGGTTCAGGCTGCTCTATGTATCTAGTAGAGAGGTTTAGGCTGCTCTATGTATCTGTAGGGGTTCAGGCTGCTGTATGTATCTGGAGGGGTTCAGGCTGCTCTATGTATCTGGAGGGGTTCAGGCTGCTCTATATATCTGGAGAGGTTCAGGTTGCTCTATGTATCTGGAGGGGTTCAGGCTACTCTATATATCTGGAGAGGTTCAGGCTGCTCTATGTAACTGGAGAGGTTTAGGCTGCTCTATGTATCTGGAGGGGTTTCAGGCTGCTCTATGTATCTGGAAGGGTTCAGGCTGCTCTATGTAACTGGAGAGGTTCAGGCTGCTCTATGTATCTGGAGAGGTTCAGGCTGCTCTATGTATCTGGAGAGGTTCAGGCTGCTCTATGTATCTGGAAGGGTTCAGGCTGCTCTATGTAACTGGAGAGGTTCAGGCTGCTCTATGTATCTGGAAAGGTTCAGGCTGCTCTATGTATCTGGAGGGGTTCAGGCTGCTCTGTGTATCTGGAGAGGTTCAGGCTGCTCTATGTATCTGGAGGGGTTCAGGCTGCTCTATGTATCTGGAAGGGTTCAGGCTGCTCTATGTAACTGGAGAGGTTCAGGCTGCTCTATGTATCTGGAAAGGTTCAGGCTGCTCTATGTATCTGGAGGGGTTCAGGCTGCTCTGTGTATCTGGAGGGGTTCAGGCTGCTCTGTGTATCTGGAGAGGTTCAGGCTGCTCTATGTATCTGGAGAGGTTCAGGCTGCTCTATGTATCTAGTAGAGAGGTTCAGGCTGCTCTATGTATCTAGTAGAGAGGTTCAGGCTGCTCTATGTATATGTAGGGGTTCAGGCTGCTGTATGTATCTGGAGGGGTTCAGGCTGCTCTATGTATCTGGAGGGGTTCAGGCTGCTCTATATATCTGGAGAGGTTCAGGTTGCTCTATGTATCAGGAGAGGTTCAGGCTGCTCTATGTAACTGGAGAGGTTCAGGCTGCTCTATGTATCTGGAGGGGTTCAGGCTGCTCTATGTATCTGGAAGGGTTCAGGCTGCTCTATGTAACTGGAGAGGTTCAGGCTGCTCTATGTATCTGGAGAGGTTCAGGCTGCTCTATGTAACTGGAGAGGTTCAGGCTGCTCTATGTATCTGGAGGGGTTCAGGCTGCTGTATGTATCTGGAGGGGTTCAGGCTGCTCTATGTAACTGGAGAGGTTCAGGCTGCTCTATGTATCTGGAGGGGTTCAGGCTGCTCTATTTTTCTGGAGGGGTTCAGGCTGCTCTATTTATCTGGAGAGGTTCAGGCTGCTGTATGTAACTGGAGAGGTTCAGGCTGCTCTATGTATCTGGAGAGGTTTGGGCTCCTCTATGTATCTGGAGGGGCTTAGGCTGCTCTATGTATCTGGAGGGGTTTAGGCTGCTCTATGTATCTGGAGGGGTTTAGGCTGCTCTATGTTTTTCTGATTTATAGACCTAATTGTGAAGTTGCTCTTTTTCTTTCACTCCTTCTCCCCCTCTCATTGCTCTCACCTCAGCCTTCCCTCACACTGTCAGTACTCCAGGATTTCTGCAGTATCTTAGAAATATAGAACCAGCTGTGTGTGAACACTGACCTGCACTGAACACAGAGGCCTCTGCAGTGTTGAGGAGGAGGTTAGCGCAAAGCAGGGGAGGGAGGACATCACAGGATTGCAAGACCAGACTACATCCATTTATAGTCTGTAACTCTAGAGACACATAGCTCTGCAGGGGAGCTGCATGCACATTTCTATTTTGCGTCAGGTTCTCTTTAACTAAAAATTTATCTTTAACAAATATTAACAATATATTTTTGCCTGATGAAAACGTTTCAGATCCTTGCGCAGTTGGAGTGATCTGCGGTGCACTGCAGAGGAGGGCGACCACCTGTCCATCTCCGCAGTGAAGATTAGGGATTGATTTGATGAGATGAGACGTTTATCACAGACTTGATGAAGACTCCTAATATCTCCTATAGCTCTTCCACAGTCGGTGATCCCTCCTCCCCCGCTCACATCCATCTCCACCACACGACTGATACAGGACGATTAGTCAGAGCCTCTAAACTTCCAGATCCGTCAGGATCGCTCGGGGAACGAGGACATTTATCAGTTTTATTCTGCCATCAGATGCGTTCAGTGACACAGTAAAGGTAAACCAGCCATCTTTATGAATGAACATCCCTGGCGATGACGATGACACATTGGCGTCTAATTGCACGGCGCCATCGCTCCAAGATTTATGCCAGACTTCGGAGAAGCATTAAAGATCTTCCAGTTGTGCAGTAGCCGAGCGTGTCGGGATATCACGCTCCATGAGAGAAGAGAATAATTATACATTAAGGAGAAGATTCAAGCGCAGGCCGGACGCCGATGCGGAGATTGCACGGAGTAAATGGGGACAGCCAGACGAGGAGAATTCTGAGAAAAGTCTAAGATTAAGTCGAAAAAGTTTTCAAGTTTCAGGGCACAATGGTTCAGGGGGTCTTCTGTCCTAGATAGCCTTAAAGGGCCGGCGCAGGCTTCTCTGAATAAAACTGTATGATGAAATGTTCGTCAACTTTCTAGAAGACTTTTTGAAACTTTTTAAAATGTCTCAGTTGTTAAATTTAACGTAAATCAGCTCGGCAGGCTCCCCACATTCCCACCTACTTTTAAAAAAGAAAGCGAGTGGAGTGAAACTGCAAAATGTGGCTATATTTTGGAATAAATAAGCCCCAAAAAGTTGCAAAGCCCCTATTCTGAGCCAGAATTTTGGAATGTAGAGCAGAGTAATTCAGTTTCTTAAAGTTTTCAGAATGGCTGCTTGCAGTCAGTGAATGGGACCGCTCGTCTTGAGTTATATATGATAAATAAGTGTTCAAACCTTATACAGCTCACAGCTGATGGGCTGTCACAGTGTGTCAGTCCTGGACAAGTGAGAGATTTGTGCTGCTGCTACTAAACAGTGAATTGTCTACTCCTATACATTGTAACAAACTCTATAAGAGCTTCTTCAAGTTACATTGTTGCAAAGAGAACAATGCGTTTTTACAGGGCACTGAACGTTACAACTCCCCACCCCCGATGGTATCAGTAGATGCCGAGCAGACATAACTCTTGTAATCTGAAGATTTTAGGTAATTCCTTCCTTATATAGTCCTTTACCTCTCTATAAGGCCCCATCATGCGACCGTATTTTTGGTCCGCATTTTCTGCGGATTGTATGCAGTCCAATTAGTTTAATTGGAGCCGCAATAAATGTCTGTGTGCTGTCCGCATTGTGTCCATTCCACAGTCCTATAAAAAAGTTTTTGCGGTCAAGAATAGGCATTGTTACAAGGGGTGTGCAAAAAAACGGATGAAACACGGACGTCATCTGTATTTTTTGCGGGTCTGCGTACAGTTATGTGAATGCACAGAGTGGGCGGAGTCTGCATTGTGTGATGTCCTAACTGCTGTGGGCTCTGAGCCAATCCGAGCTCTCTCCCTGAGACTCCTTCTCCCCTCTCACAGCATGAGAAACAGCAATATGACATTTTACGGCAGGCCCACTTTTTTTATTACCCTCAAGGGGTTAAAGGATGCAGCTCCACAAGTGCAGAAATCCTTCACAGACACAATGGTAGAAGTAGTGACAGCATCCAGTACTACCCGTATTACTCCAATATGTACAGGACAACGTTCAGACCAGCACAGGGGCCTTTCTGAAGCGTGCTCGCACAAGATCCCTGCAAGGGCTGAAATATTGCACTGTACGCAAGGGAGGAATTAAGACAGTCACTTCCTCTGACAGAAGGCAGTCTCACAGAGAGACACAGAGAGCAGCTGCAGCTGCATCCCCCTCCTCCAGTACTCTGTTCCTACAGAGAAGTTATTTACAGGTAATAGCAATGGACCAGGCGGGAAGAGGCGCCCGATGGTAACGTCTGTTTGGGGTGTACCATTGATTGATGAAAATAAACTGTAACAATGTGTTTAATAAAACAATAATAAATTATTATAAGAAATAAACAAAATAAATAAAACCTTACAATAATAATAAATAATAATCCTCTTTATTGCTATAGCGCCACCATATTCCGCAGCGCTTTACTAAAAACCTCACAAAGTTACGGGCCAGTATACAACTGTAACGCCCTGCTCGCAAGAGCTTACAATCGTGAAATAATAAGAAATACGAATGATAGATAAATAAATAATAAAAACAATAATAAATTATAATAAAAAAATATATATATTTTTTTTTTCCTATGGAGAATTGCAATAAATACAAACAGTGAGCCGCTGGCAGAACTCTAGGTCGCTTTCACATAGTCAGTGTTTGATCAGTGATTGATCAGTGATTGTGAGCCAAAACCAGGTCCTGCTCTAAACAGAGAACACGAGCAAATCTTCCCATTAT
Source organism: Rhinella marina (assembly GCA_900303285.1). Taxonomy (NCBI): domain Eukaryota; kingdom Metazoa; phylum Chordata; class Amphibia; order Anura; family Bufonidae; genus Rhinella; species Rhinella marina. Next base: position 17,723 of record ONZH01017945.1, read on the forward strand.
ACCTGATCTCTACGTGGGATCCACTCCTGCTTTTGGCTCACAATCGCTGATCAAACACTGACTGTGTGACAGCAGCCTTATAATGAGGTCAGTGATTTGCTTTCAGTGACGCCCGGGGTATAATTGACGCCGCCGCTTACGATTCCTCTATGGGATCCTCTCTATATTCATCAGTAAAAGTTGTGTAATTGTTTAGGGGGAGGGGGGGGGATTAGCTGCTCCCCCTACTGAGCAATGGCCTAAGTGCACTCGCAGACAATGCATTCCGTTATATCGCGGCGAGGGAGCGGCGAGGCTTTGAGTAAAATGATTTCTCAAGCTTCAGGGGTTAAAATGTCTTGAAAGTAACATGGAGACTTGCTGCCAGTTCTTGTTTCCTTGCCTCTTTGTCGCGGTCACCTGGCTGCGTATGTTTTTCTGCAGCGCGGTGTTGCGGGCATTGTGTGATTTTTCGGCGGCGCGGCTGTGTAATTTAGGATGTGGGCACCTGGCTGAATGCTGAGCAGCTGGGCTGCGTGTAATTAACAGATATACCCTATAGGCCTTTACAATTTGTAAGTGCAGGCGCTCGCCGTACGCTGAATAAAGCTGATTGCCTTCCTGCCTCCTATTTTTAGCGCTGCCATCGCGCCCTTTGTCCCTTCATTCGCGGCTGCATTGTTTGGCGCTGTCAGGGTGTTTTTAAGGTATTAACCGGTTTCTATATTATATTGATTACTGAATTGTATTTACAGATTTCAAAAAACTCTGGAGCGTCCGGGGGAGCGGCAGAGGACGGGCGCAACGCGGAGCATTTATACGTATGTGTAACCGGCTCAGCGACACGTGACAATAGACGCTGCTCATACTCGGACTCATCGTCTTCAATGATGATAGAGAACGTCCTCTGCTCCTTGTGTGCCTGGGGTGATACGCTGAGTCCTGTCCAGAGCTGCAATCACAATTCTGCTGTTACATCATCTCTTGTACTCCAGTCACATTCAGAGCGGCATTCACTATTTTGCTTCTGCATCACACATTAAACTCTACTCACATACAGAGCTGCAATCACAATTCTGCTGCTACATTATATCTCATATTCCAGTGACATCCAGAGCTGCACTCACAATTCTGCTGTTACAACACACCTTAAACTCCAGTCACATCCAGAGCTGCACTCACAATTCTGCGGCTACATTATCTCTCATACTCCAGTCACATTCAAAGCTGCACTCACAATTCTGCTGTTATATCCCGCCTTAAGCTCCAGTCACCTCCAGGGCTGCAATCACAATTCTACTGCTACATCATCTCTTAAACTCCAGTCACATCGAAAGCTGCATTTAAAATTCTGCTTTTACATAATTTCTTATACTCCAGTTACATCCAAACCTGTAGACACTATTATTATGTTATCAAATGCTTTTATATTCTAGTCCTATACAGCATCTCTTCTACTCCAGTCACACCCAGAGCTGCATTCACAATTCTGCTGTTGCAGTCTAACTCCTATACTCCAGCCACATCCATAGTTACAGTGAAAAATTGTACTAATTTCTTGGTAAATTCAGCTCTGGATGCGACTGGAGGATTACTGCTGTGAGTGGATAATACTGGTCCCCGTTTTCTCTCTCGTCACCCCTCAGTCTGCAGAGGTTTGGGGGCATAAAGCACCTGTACCTCTGCATTCCCTTGGATTCCGCACAGAAGATGGAAGCTAAGTGGTTAATCTTTGGAGCCATCATGACTCCTGCACAATAGTCACCACTAAAGCTCTGCATTTCCTGAGCCCTGCCGGTGCAGCCGCGTGGCGGTGGAGATGGCGGTGTGTGCTCAGCAGAGCTCGCAGCGTTAATACCCTCTATAATGTCACACTGGAAAAGTCTGATATTGAATTTAAATAACCGTGAAAGTCCATTTGCAACCGGGCGGAATAAATGACTATTTTATGAGGTGATAACTTTTTATTCGCGGTGACAATTATATTTTAGGGAGAAGCTTTGGAAATTCTCATCAAGCTGCAAAATTAAACGGTAAAAACAGAAAAAAGGAAACAGAATCCGCAGCGGCGGCGATCACAGAGCGTCCGGGGTCAGAGCGACGAGATCACGTCGGGAGCAACACCAAACAGTGCGGTGTAAACCGGAGAACGGGACAGCGCAGTGTATAAACCGTCCAGCACTCGCTAGTGACATCTTCACTATTTCCAGAACTCTGTTTGCTGTCAGTGAATGGAAAGACTCATGATTACAAACAGAGGCTGAAAACCTGACCATAATACTTCTTGTTACAATGTATCCACGTAGAGCTCAGTGAGGTAAACACATCTTCAGAAGTTTCTCCCCTGTCCTGTTACAATGTATCAGGGAAGATAAAATGTATCAGTCTGGAGCCAAGCTCAGTTTTTTGGTCAGTTATTAGCCAAAACCAGGTGCGGGTCAAAAACACAGAACAGGTGCAGATCTTTCCATTTCACCTGATCTCTGTGGAGGCTTCACTATGGGTTTTGGCTCACAATAACTGATGGAAGTAACTTAAGTGTGAACTGGGCCTTACAGAGAATTGTCTAGATCAGGGGTGCACAACCTGTGTCCCTTGATACCATTCTGTACAGCCCCCAACCATCTGGTAACAGACATGTATGTCTATGTCTTGAGGCTGCTTAATGTATTTTTCATGTATTTCTCCCATTACATGGGAGCCCTGGGACTGTAACTAGACATTAATAGTTTATACTGTGTGTTCAATATGCCATAAATGCAGTATTTCAATTGTTAATACCTCTTTAAATTTTATTTTTGGCCCTCATCAATGGTTCTGTCTGGCTATGTGGCCCCCAACCAGAAAACGTTGTGCACCCCTGGTCTAGACTGAATATACCCTGTGCTTTGAGAAGTAGTGATCTTAAAAATAGCATAGTATGCAGTGAGCTCCCTCTAGTGGTGGCTGTATAATCTGTATGTAGTGAGCTCCCTCTAGTGGTGACTGTATAATCTGTATGTACTGTGCTCCCCCTAGTGGTGGCTGTATAATCTGTATGTAGTGAGCTCCCTCTAGTGGTGACTGTATAATCTGTATGTAGTGAGCTCCCTCTAGTGGTGGCTGTATAATCTGTATATAGTGAGCTCCCTCTAGTGGTGGCTGTACAATCTGTATGTAGTGAGCTCCCTCTAGTGGTGGCTGTACAATCTGTATGTAGTGAGCTCCCTCTAGTGGTGACTGTATAATCTGTATGGAGTGAGCTCCCTCTAGTGGTGGCTCTATAATCTGTATGGAGTGAGCTCCCTCTAGTGGTGGCTGTATAATCTGTATGTAGTTAGCTCCCTCTAGTGGTGGCTGTATAATCTGTATATAGTGAGCTCCCTCTAGTGATGGCTGTATAATCTGTATGGAGTAAGCTCCCTCTAGTGGTGACTGTATAATCTGTATGGAGTGAGCTCCCTCTAGTGGTGGCTGTATAATCTGTATGTAGTGAGCTCCCTCTAGTGGTGGCTGTATAATCTGTATGGAGTGAGCTCCCTCTAGTGGTGGCTGTATAATCTGTATGTAGTGAGCTCCCTCTAGTGGTGGCTGTATAATCTGTATGTAGTGAGCTCCCTCTAGTGATGGCTGTATAATCTGTATGTAGTGAGCTCCCCCTAGTGGTGGCTGTATAATCTGTATGTAGTGAGCTCCCTCTAGTGGTGGCTGTATAATCTGTATGTAGTGAGCTCCCTCTAGTGGTGGCTGTATAATCTGTATGTAGTGAGCTCCCTCTAGTGGTGGCTGTATAATCTGTATGTAGTGCGCTCCCTCTAGTGATGGCTGTATAATCTGTATGTAGTGAGCTCCCTCTAGTGGTGGCTGTATAATCTGTATGTAGTGAGCTCCCTCTAGTGGTGGCTGTATAATCTGTATGTAGTGAGCTCCCTCTAGTGGTGGCTGTATAATCTGTATGTAGTGAGCTCCCTCTAGTGGTGGCTGTATAATCTGTATGTAGTGAGCTCCCTCTAGTGGTGGCTGTATAATCTGTATGTAGTGAGCTCCCTCTAGTGGTGGCTGTATAATCTGTCTGTAGTGAGCTCCCTCTAGTGGTGGCTGTATATTCTGTATGTAGTGAGCAGGGGTTATCCAGATGTTACACCCCCACAGACACCACAGATTAAGTTGCTCCTGCACCCCCAGCGTCTACTATTTCCCCCCACTGGGTCTTGTCATTATAAAAATGGCGGCGCAGAAAAATGTATTAGATGAGGAGAACCCAAACATGAAGCCGCTTTCAATAATCTAGTACTACGGTCTTCAGTGGGATCCATGATTGTTTAGCTTCATCCGAGTCTCTGTAGTTGGCGGTGACGGACGGCGCGGTGGCGCGGTTTTTAATAACTGCGTATGATTTAAGCTTTCGATCTGCATCCCTCAATAATTGAAGGAAGCGTATTAGCAGTCGGCACGGAAAAAAATGGCCGCCTTTGGTCCATAAACTTCCCCTTTTCAGAGCTTTGAATTCTTCTTCATCTCCAATATGTAAGTTTAATGGCGTGACCCTTCCAGGCAGCGGCCGGGGCGAATGAGACGGCGCAGCGTTCAGCTCTGCGGCGTTACAAGTGTCACTTCTGTCCTGCATCCCATTAATTTTATTGTAAGTCATTTTTCCAGGTTGGATACGGCAGGATTTAATGTTCCCGCGCGCGGCTCCTGCTCTGCATGACAAATTGTTTTAATAAACATAAAGCGCGTAATATTACGGTAATAATCAGCCTCGCCGTCGCCTTATATCACTGCCGTTAAATTCTCCCATAAGCCATGACTGGTTACATTGACAATTACGCTGCAGCCAATGAGCTCCGGCGCCGGCGACCATGGACTGATTTAATATACTTGGTAAATATGATTAGTGGGCGCCGTGTTATTGCGGGGCGTTATTTGCATTTCTCTTTGGGGGTATTCACTCACCGAATCAACATTAAAGTGCGCGGCGTTTGGAGGTAATCATTCTTCCCGACCGCCAGTTCGCCAGACGTAATGAAGAAACGGCATTGATTGTTAATATTCCACGTATCAATCACCATCTTTACTATTTTCTTATATATACTCCCTTCCCCCCCACCTCGCAATGATGTACGACCGCGCAGCGCGGGATGATTGAGCCGGCCGTCTTCTCCCCCCTTCCGCCGCTCATCTGCCTCGTCTTTTATGAAAAATGTCGCGGTAATGAATGCCTCTTGTTTACAGAAGTCATTTCATGCTACATTTCCATTATTGCCGGGATTTGTTTAGCTTCTCCGCCGTCTGGATTCCTCGCAATGAACTTTTAAGAAAATATAACCGGCTTCTATTACGCCTGGAATGAGAGCGCCTCGTGGCATATTTCAGACGCCGCCGCTCCGCAGACGCACGTGAACCGGCTCAGGTCAATTAATCTTCACCCTGCATTTTTTTTTTCTACCTCATTCACATTTCTATAATAGGAGAACACGGAGGTGATGGCGCCACAAGCTGACATCACCGATCCATGCGCCGAGTTCTGCCGCCTCCTTCACGTCCATTAATGACCCCTCCGCCCAAAGACACCAGCAGAGAATTAAAGGAGAACAGATTGATACTGGCGATAAGCAGGGTGCAGGACCGGAGGGGGCGGAGCTTGGCTTTTGATTGGTGTTCTGGGAATACTTGTGTCATGCTCCGCCCCCCCAGGTCCAATTAAAAATTGATTTACCCTTGTATCTTAGTAGCGGCCAAACATAAGAGAGTTCAGAAACTGCTGAAAGTAAGGATTATCAAAAGGAATCAGTTGGCAGTAGATGCTCCCGGGCCCATGTAAGACGATGACGTCTGTGGTCAGGAACCCTCGCAGACCACACTGATGTAAACGGTTTCCAATGGTCTGAAGTGACACTTGGTGCCTCTCACCTCCTTTATGTGCCTGGAGTTGTGTGGTATTCATCAACTGCTTCTGCAGGTTCATTGTTCATAATGAAGTGGTCATCAGTGTGGGATGTGGCCAAAGGACGTCCACTTCTCTGCCTTTCTGTGACTCTTCCAGTCTCTGTATCTCTGATACAACCTGCTGATGACTCTGTGACTCTCTAAGCTCAGCGGCCACTTCTCTGCCTTTCTGTGACTCTTCCAGTCTCTGTATCTCTGATACAACCTGCTGATGACTCTGTGACTCTCTAAGCTCAGCGGCCACTTCTCTGCCTTTCTGTGACTCTTCCAGTCTCTGTATCTCTGATACAACCTGCCGATGACTCTGTGACTCTCTAAGCTCAGGGGCCACTTCTCTGCCTTTCTGTGACTCTTCCAGTCTCTGTATCTCTGATACAACCTGCTGATGACTCTGTGACTCTCTAAGCTCAGCGGCCACTTCTCTGCCTTTCTGTGACTCTTCCAGTCTCTGTATCTCTGATACAACCTGCCGATGACTCTGTGACTCTCTAAGCTCAGGGGCCAATTCTCTGCCTTTCTGTGACTCTTCCAGTCTCTGTATCTCTGATACAACCTGCTGATGACTCTGTAACACTCTAAGCTCAGCGGCCACTTCTCTGCCTTTCTGTGACTCTTCCAGTCTCTGTATCTCTGATACAACCTGCTGATGACTCTCTGTGACTCTCTAAGCTCAGCGGTCACTTCTGTCTGAGAACATCCTGCTAAAAGCCTCACAATGACGAGGTCCTGTTCATCAATTGTTAGGTGTCTTCTTGGTCTCATGATGTCAGAGTGTGAACAGCATGATGAGGAGGACTATAAAATATAAAATACCAATTGAACCAGGAAATTTATTGGGTGATTCATGGATCAAACACCTGGTGTGAATTTATTTTGTTTGTTGTTTTGTCCTTGTTAGAGAACAGCAAGTTGTGCAGAAAGTCCTGAAACATTGAACAGTTGGACATGTGCAATCAGAAGGTTAGAGAAGGTCACATTACGTTCTCCTGTAAAGGTCAGAGGACATTTTAGGTTCATCCAGAAATTTCACCCAGAAGACAAATATCCTGAACTTTTTGTGAGTAGTGTGTAATGTTGGGGATATTTTTAACATTACTTTAATACTTATAAAAAGTATTTTTTAAATTACACTAAAAGGTGCGGATAAAAGGAAGTACACCCCGACTAACCAGCTTACGTCCCTGAAGAAGGAGGGCTGAATACTAAGTCGGGTGGACTCAGGGAAACTGGACTTAGGGAAACCGGCTGCAGAGTGCTATGTACACACGTGTGGCTGGGTCTGGGTTGGTATTTGTATTGCGATAGAGGTTGATGTCAGCTGCAGAAGTCATCATGGAGGTGTGGGCTGGATGGAGAAGAAAAAATTTCACTGGATTTACAGAGGAGCCGTCCTTTTCTTATAGCCTATTCTGTGTGTACCCGAGAATAATGGACAACTTAGTGTTTCCATTCTCCTGTGTGTACCCATCGGTATCTGACACTGTATGGTCACTGTATGGTCTGCAGGGTGACAATACTCTGCAGAGCGCCTGAGTACACCCAGTATCCGGTAAATAAAGATCCTCGTCCTAGAAGAAAGTTCCCTTTAAGATACATTTTCAGGGGGATTGTGTACGGTGAGTCCAGTAGTCGAGGACATCGCTGCGCTCCCCTCTACGCCAGCACCATGGAATTACATAATTGCAACATAAAAGTGATAAAAAAGCAATGTAACAATAAAACGGTAACACATGGCGTTCATTTGCTGTTTTGTCCATCCGCAGAGATTCTCCTATGATGTAACCCGCTCTGCTGAGCTTTGGCGCAGGAAGAGGGGGCGGTAACTGAACCTTAAACCTTGCAGTTTTTGGCTGTAACCGTCTCCCTCCGCTGAGGATAATTCAATTACATCCCTGCTGTACGGAGAACGCGGGTGACGTAACCTCCGGTCACAGCGACGTTTCCTAAACTTCATGTTTGTGAGTTAATTTCAGGCATTATTTAACAGTCAGCGATTCCGCCGCTCTAATGTACGGCCGCAGTTTCTCGTTTTTTCCTCCAGCGTTTACACTTTCTGGTGTCAGGCCGAGGACTCGCCCAGGACTCTTATACAACGCGACTGCAGCTAATTTAATTCCTCTTATGAAGAAAGTGAACTCTGCGCAAAAGAGCGATATTGGCGAGTAAAGAAATTCATTAAAGCGTCATTACTGGGTCCGTTCATCGAGCTTCTGTTACTCCCTTAGGCCAAATAAACCTGGAGACGAGACGGCCGCTCCTTCTACTGTGGCTGAAATTCACACAGGAAAGGGATGATGATAACGATGATGGTGATGACTCTTTACCTCCAGTCTTCTCCTAATCACTCATGCAGTGGCCAGGTTTGGGGTGCCCCAACGCTACGCTGGGTCCCCCGGACACCGTCGGGGTGTCACCGTGTGTTGCTGCTCTCCAAATGGGATGGTAAGGCGTGGTGCACCCCAATAGGAAATCAGTCCAGAGAGTCTGCAGTAACCAGGGGGCTTCTTTACTGGAGGAATTCGGGTACAAAAGAATACAGACGAGGCATAGGGCCGGCTTCTCCAGTCTCCTCCCTGAGACGAGGCATAGGGCCGGCTTCTCCAGTCTCCTCCCTGAGACGAGGCATAGGGCCGGCTTCTCCAGTCTCCTCCCTGAGACGAGGCATAGGGCCGGCTTCTCCAGTCTCCTCCCTGAGGCGAGGCATAGGGCCAGCTTCTCCAGTCTCCTCCCTGGGACGAGGCATAGGGCTGGCTTCTCCAGTCTCCTCCCTGAGATGAGGCATAGGGCCGGCTTCTCCAGTCTCCTCCCTGGGACGAGGCATAGGGCTGGCTTCTCCAGTCCTCCCTGAGACGAGGCATAGGGCTGGCTTCTCTAGTCTCCTCCCTGAGACGAGGCATAGGGCTGGCTTCTCCAGTCTCCTCCCTGAGACGAGGCATAGGGCTGGCTTCTCCAGTCTCCTCCCTGAGACGAGGCATAGGGCTGTCTTCTCCAGTCTCCTCCCTGAGACGAGGCATAGGGCTGGCTTTCTCCAGTCTCCTCCCTGAGACGAGGCATAGGGCTGGCTTCTCCAGTCTCCTCCCTGAGACGAGGCATAGGGCTAGCTTCTCCAGTCTCCTCCCTGAGACGAGGCATAGGGCTGGCTTCTACAGTCTCCTCCCAGAGACGAGGCATAGGGCTGGTTTCTCCAGTCTCCTCCCTGAGATGAGGCATAGGGCTAGCTTCTCCAGTCTCCTCCCTGAGACGAGGCATAGGGCCGGCTTCTCCAGTCTCCTCCCTGAGACGAGGCATAGGGCCGGTTTCTCCAGTCTCCTCCCTGAGATGAGGCATAGGGCCGGTTTCTCCAGTCTCCTCCCTGAGACGAGGCATAGGGCTGGCTTCTCCAGTCCCCTCCCTGAGACGAGGCATAGGGCCGGCTTCTCCAGTCTCCTCCCTGAGACGAGGCATAGGGCCGGCTTCTCCAGTCTCCTCCCTGAGACGAGGCATAGGGCCGGCTTCTCCAGTCTCCTCCCTGAGACGAGTCATAGGGCCGGATTCTCCAGTCTTCTCCCTGGCAGAAGAAGGGTTTGATGCTGAGGAAAGCCCTGAGCTATCTGTCCCTCTCTCTCTCAGACGGCTGGTACCCTTGTCAAAGACTGGAGGTCCATGGTCTGTGGCTTAGTAGTCCGGGTGGCTCCTTGGTCACAGGGCTGGTGACCCAATGTCTGTGGCTCAGCGTCCCCATCTCAGTGTCATCTTCCGTCTCTCAGTAGTCTGGCAGAGTCTTCCCCTTTAAGCACTGGTCTCTAACTGCAGAACACTAGGGGCTCTGACTGCTCTCGTTATATACCATTTCTAGTTAGACTTCTAGTGGGAGGGGTGGAGTGGAGAAACTCGGCACAAATAGATACAAAGTTACCATTCCCATCTCTTAATAGACTTACATTAGAGTTTCAATGATACTCAATGACAATCACACAGCAGATTCTCCAGACAAAACGAAGTTTCCAGACATAACAACAGAGTTAAACCAGACATTTACAAGGTCAGTCTGTCTGGTTTTGGTGGTAAACAAGTCTGGTCTTTTCCCTCCGAAACATGGTCTTCTTTAAACCCTATGGCAGCTGTGGAAAATTACTAGCTTCTTATTCAAAGTCCCAAAAGTCTCTTAGTATTCATTAACCACAGAGCCTTGCAATTACACAGTGCAAATGAACGGTATATATGTCACATTGCCATTAATATTGTCATTATAAATCTCCTTCTGTCTTGTGTATACAGCTCCTATGCAGACCAATGCAGCTTCATGGTTACACACTACGTACAGACCCTGTGTAGTTTGATCCTAGTCATTGTCTCCTCCATCTGTCGCCTCTTTCTCCCACTATCCCTGCCTACTTGCACTGTTGCCCTACACAGTGACCCCACAACTGGTCGACAGTCCCTATACTGCATATGTGAGGGGGTGACACAAAAACAGGAAATAAACAGACACAATAGTAATAGTTGTACAGTACAAGGGTCAAAAGCCAGTCAGTCAACGAAGTGCCAAGGACGGCAGAAGCAACGAGAGCCAGACATGACAGAAGTCAAAAACCAGGAGAGACATATATGACCAAATCGCCAGAAGCCAGAAAACATAGTCACAATACCAGATCCAGAAGTCACAGCCAAAGTAAGCGCAATACCACAAGGAAACAGCAATGCTGCGCTACCTTCCCTCCATGCTTTATACTGCAGCTCCATCTGATCTGCAGGAAGTTACTACTTATAGACCTGATTACATTACAGTAAAGAGAGAAGATTATAAGAAACAAGTAACTAAACATCCAGTGAGAAAGAGAAGATTATTAGGAATGCATAGCACATACACTGAGGGGAGGGGCTACAAGACGAGGGAGGAGCTTGAGTGTATAATTTAAAGAGGTATTCCCCTGCCGTATAATGTGGCCAGGTATATGGGATCAGCCGAGGGATGCCTCATAGGATCTCACCCCTTTAATTGCGCTGTTTACAGGACAGTGACCTCGAGAAGATCTTTGATCCCAAAAATCTGAACTCTGAAACATTGTATCCATTGTACGAGACACGAGATGGCGGACGTCTGAGGGAAACGTCTCACTGGAGGATTTTACACCAGCAGCTCAAGGGTTACTCAGAATTTCAATTTAGAATCAATAAATTCCTGAGGAGAAAGACAATGAGACGTTCCCGTGATTTATCTATAAAACTGCACATTAAGCAGAAAAACGGTGATTTATGGAACATTTCCGTCTGATTTGCAGCATTTCCTGTATTCTACATTTAATTAAATCCTAGATCCCGGGTCACCGCTCAGCGAACTTCACATTTCCCAAAGTATCAGAGACCGATTCCTGCTGCTTAATATGAAATTGATTAAGAAAAAGAAATGTCCAGTAACAAAGAGCTGAAGGTCAAACTAGTATGCAGCTTCAGAGCTGAAATCTCCCAGGAATCCCTGCTTACTCAGTGTCTGCACAAAATTTGCATTCATTTTGCAATGTACATTCATCTAGTCAAGAAAACTAACTGCCCCCGTGTCATATAGGAGCTCAGGAGAGTGTCTACCCACTAGTAGAATAGTGAGTGCAGCTCTGGGGTATAATACAGGGTGTAACTGAGGATCAGTACAGGATAAGTAATGTATGTACACAGTGACTGCACCAGCAGAATAGTGAGTGCAGCTCTGGAGTATAATACAGGATGTAACTCAGGATCAGTACAGGATAAGTAATGTATGTACACAGTGACTGCACCAGCAGAATAGTGAGTGCAGCTCTGGGGTATAATACTGGATGTAACTCAGGATCAGTACAGGATAAGTAATGTATGTACACAGTGACTGCACCAGCAGAATAGTGAGTGCAGCTCTGGAGTATAATACAGGATGTAACTCAGGATCATTACAGGATAAGTAATGTATGTACACAGTGACTGCACCAGCAGAATAGTGAGTGCAGCTCTGGAGTATAATACAGGATGTAACTCAGGATCAGTACAGGATAAGTAATGTATGTACACAGTGACTGCACCAGCAGAATAGTGAGTGCAGCTCTGGAGTATAATACAGGATGTAACTCAGGATCAGTACAGGATAAGTAATGTATGTACACAGTGACTGCACCAGCAGAATAGTGAGTGCAGCTCTGGAGTATAATACAGGATGTAATTCAGGATCAGTACAGGATAAGTAATGTATGTACACAGTGACTGCACCAGCAGAATAGTGAGTGCAGCTCTGGAGTATAATACAAGATGTAACTCAGGATCAGTACAGGATAAGTAATGTATGTACACAGTGACTGCACCAGCAGAATAGTGAGTACAGCTCTGGAGTATAATACAGGATGTAACTCAGGATCAGTACAGGATAAGTAATGTATGTACACAGTGACTGCACCAGCAGAATAGTGAGTGCAGCTCTGGAGTATAATACAAGATGTAACTCAGGATCAGTACAGGATAAGTAATGTATGTACACAGTGACTGCACCAGCAGAATAGTGAGTGCAGCTCTGGAGTATAATACAGGATGTAATTCAGGATCAGTACAGGATAAGTAATGTATGTACACAGTGACTGCACCAGCAGAATAGTGAGTGCAACTCTAGAGTACGATATAAGGCCCCATTCACAAATATACTGGGGCCGCCCGGCGTGTGTTCTGCAGCGCTCGGAACACACGCCATGCGACCCCATTGAAATTGCCTATATTTGCCCGTGCGTACGGACAAGTATAGGACATGTTCTATCTTTTTATGCGGAGCCGCGGCACGGAGCTGTCTCCGTGCAGCGGCTGTGCGCTCCCATAGAGGTGAATGGGGCTGCATGTATTCCGCAATTTTGCGGAATACATACGGCCCCATTCATACGGTCGTGTGAATGGGGCCTAAGGAAGGATATTTCTAGGATGTTCTCATTTGGCAAGTTTCTTGCGGCAGTTCTTGCTGTAGCCGCCATCGCTGAGTGTTTCTTACATGTAAAACAGAGCAAATGAAACAAGCAAAAGCATTTGATAAGATTATAAACTAATTCAAGACTCCTCATTAAGAGAAACATAAGGATATTTGACAATGGGCAATTAATGCTATAATAGGAGCCGCTTATCTCCCTCCTCATTACTGTACGTTTAGCAGCACGCCGCGCCCGCAACGAACCCCTCACAAAGGAAAACTTGTGTTGCTATAGGAAAAAAGATGTATTTGCTCGCTGACGATGTGGTGGAGAAGATTGCATCCCATTTTAAAGAAATCAGAACTTGCACAGCTGCGCTCGTAATTCTGCTGTTACTGTTTATCATCAGTACTTTGAGTGCAGCTCTGGATATGACTGGAGTATAGGACATGATGTAACTGTAGATTTGATAATGCAGCTCTGGAGTATATAGCACATGATGCAAAGGCTTCAGTTCTGGATGTGAATGGAGAATAAGACATAATGCAACAGTAGAATTATGAATGCAGCTCTGGATGTTTATGCAGCTCTCGAACACTGTCAATTAAGCAAAGGATTTACAGAGACCTCCCATTGAAATTAGAGATGTACAAAGTTGTAAAAATCTCCCCTTTAAGAGAGGGTTTTACTATGAGATGCGTTATCAGGACGATCGCGTTCAGTCGCCTCGTCCATGTTAAATGGGATTTTCTGAAGTTCCGCTCCCCGTCTCATGCATGTACTGAAACTCATTTAGAAGTCGGGATGATAAGAACAGATCTGAGATCCGCCTACGGCACGTGGAGTGAAGCATCTCCATCACGAATATGAGAATTTATGTCCGAATCAGAACGTGAAACGCTGTTTTTAGTTTTGCCAGAATTTTTCGTGGAGTTACTGTTGTGATTTTTTTGCGATAAATTGTATCCAAAAGCAAATGATTGAGCAGATGTGACAGTATGTTATGGGGGGACTTCATGGAGTTCCCCTTTAAGTCTGTATGGTGATGGATGTCCCTTCAGTGTTACATTCTGTGCCGGTACATCGCGGTTTACAGACGTGACTGACGGAATGTGACAAGTGTCTCAGTAATTCTCTCGTGTCAGGCGGAGCACTGACATAGCGTCACCCACATCTCACCCTAAATATACTGCAGTGGGAAATAATGAATGATAGCAGCCAGGATGTAACGCATAACCTGTCGCCCATCATCGCTAGGAGTGGCACGGGTTTAACGAGATTTCCTATGAATTTTATAAAAAATGATTCAATGTTTCATTGTTATAAAAATACAAGTTACAAAAATATATAGAAAAAAACTAAGAGGACTCAAATAAATACCCCCTCGATATTCCAAAATGGAGACCAGAGGAATGGAGCCCCACCCACTGACTACTTCAGAACAGGGCACTTGCCAGCAAGGGTCATGTGACCTCCTTCCTCCCCCCTCCAGGCTCCTCTGTTCCACTCTCCAGGCTCCTCTGTTCCTCCTCCAGGCTCTTCTCTTCCCTCTCCAGGTTCCTCTGTTCTCCCTCCAGGTTCCTCTGTTCTCCCTCCAGGTTCCTCTGTTCTCCCTCCAGGTTCCTCTGTTCTCCCTCCAGGTTCCTCTGTTCTCCCTCCAGGTTCCTCTGTTCTCCCTCCAGGTTCCTCTGTTCCCCCTCCAGGTTCCTCTGTTCCCCCTCCAGGTTCCTCTGTTCCCCCTCCAGGTTCCTCTGTTCCCCCTCCAGGTTTCTCTGTTCTCCCTCCAGGTTCCTCTGTTCTCCCTCCAGGTTGCTCTGTTCTCCCTCCAGGTTGCTCTGTTCTCCCTCCAGGTTCCTCTGTTCCCCCTCCAGGTTCCTCTGTTCCCCCTCCAGGTTCCTCTGTTCTCCGTTCAGGTTCCTCTGTTCCCCCTCCAGGTTCCTCTGTTCTCCCTCCAGGTTCCTCTGTTCCCCCTCCAGGTTCCTCTGTTCTCCCCTCCAGGTTCCTCTGTTCTCCCCTCCAGGTTCCTCTGTTCCCCCTCCAGGTTCCTCTGTTCTCCCTCCAGGTTCCTCTGTTCTCCCCTCCAGGTTTCTCTGTTCTCCCCTCCAGGTTCCTCTGTTCTCCCCTCCAGGTTCCTCTGTTCTCCCCTCCAGGTTTTTCTGTTCCCCCTCCAGGTTCCTCTGTTCCCCCTCCAGGTTCCTCTGTTCTCCCCTCCAGGTTCCTCTGTTCTCCCCTCCAGGTTCCTCTGTTCTCCGTCCAGGTTCCTCTGTTCCCCCTCCAGGTTCCTCTGTTCTCCCTCCAGGTTCCTCTGTTCTCCGTCCAGGTTCCTCTGTTCCCCCTCCAGGTTCCTCTGTTCTCCCTCCAGGTTCCTCTGTTCCCCCTCCAGGTTCCTCTGTTCTCCCCTCCAGGTTCCTCTGTTCTCCCCTCCAGGTTCCTCTGTTCTCCCCTCCAGGTTCCTCTGTTCTCCCCTCCAGGTTCCTCTGTTCTCCCTCCAGGTTTTTCTGTTCCCCCTCCAGGTTCCTCTGTTCCCCCTCCAGGTTCTCTGTTCTCCCCTCCAGGTTCCTCTGTTCTCCCCTCCAGGTTCCTCTGTTCTCCCCTCCAGGTTCCTCTGTTCTCCCTCCAGGTTTTTCTGTTCTCCCTCCAGGTTCCTCTGTTCTCCCTCCAGGTTGCTCTGTTCTCCCTCCAGGTTCCTCTGTTCTCCCTCCAGGTTCCTCTGTTCCCCCTCCAGGTTCCTCTGTTCCCCCTCCAGGTTCCTCTGTTCTCCCTCCAGGTTCCTCTGTTCTCCCCTCCAGGTTTCCTCTGTTCTCCCCTCCAGGTTCCTCTGTTCTCCCCTCCAGGTCTCTGTTCTCCCTCCAGGTTTTTCTGTTCCCCCTCCAGGTTCCTCTGTTCCCCCTCCAGGTTCCTCTGTTCTCCCCTCCAGGTTCCTCTGTTCTCCCCTCCAGGTTCCTCTGTTCTCCCCTCCAGGTTCCTCTGTTCTCCCTCCAGGTTTTTCTGTTCCCCCTCCAGGTTCCTCTGTTCCCCTCCAGGTTCCTCTGTTCTCCCCTCCAGGTTCCTCTGTTTCTCCCCTCCAGGTTCCTCTGTTCTCCCTCCAGGTTTTTCTGTTCCCCCTCCAGGCTCCTCTGTTCCCCCACTCAGGCTCGACTACCCCCCTCCCCCCAACTCCTGACCCTTCCGTCCCTTTCAGACTCAAGAACTTTATTGAAGCTCAACAGCCTGATCCTTTAGTGCTGTCCACACAGAGGTCCTGTCCATAAAATGGCCGCTGATGGAGGGTCATGTGACCAGGCCAAACAACTATGGACAGGAGCTCTGTGTGGACAGCACAAAAGATAGGGCAAAGAAGGGGCATATCTTATGAAATATAGAAAATTATAACAAAGACTATAATAGCAAGTCTGATATAATCATCTCACAAACACATTGGCCAACAGTAACCAGAAAGTGGACAACCCCTTTAAGTTGGCACCATATAAGCAATAGGAATATGTAAATGTGTAGCACTGCCTGTATTGTGTCCATGGCTATGGGATACACCTGCTCTATAAATCCACAATTATTATTAGCATTGTTTATTATTGTTTTTGTATTTATTATTTATGTTTTATCTGTTACATTTATTATATATTATATCCCTGTCTTATACTTTTTCTTACTGTGTTTCCTCCCATTATATGAACTCTTACAGAATATGTTGTCACGTCCTTGATGAATATTGATATCTATAATCTCCACTATGGAGCTCAGTAACGTGTAGTGATCCCTCGGACCCCGAGGTTTTCTGTAGCAGCAGCCACAATGTGTTCCCGCTCCCTGGTACAGAATATAAATTCTCTTTCCAGTCAGTAACGACGTGACGAGCAGCTCGCTGCATTGAGATATGTCATGTTCTGTGATCGACCATATTGTCCGGTCTGCTCTTTCTGCAAGGAGTGCGGCTCGTGCCTCCCGTACGCTCCACTGCACCCCAAGATGGTGAATGTCTGCGCGGGGGGTTAGAGGTCACTGAATATGAAACATTGTATTCCTTATGTTACTGCAGTGAATTCGCCTTCATCCACCATGATGGATGGCGGTTCTGGATCGCTCCTCCACGGGAACAAAATAAATGGACTTTGCTCCTGACAATTGGATTTTATTTATTATTTAGTAAATTGTATTCCTTCCAAGAAAAAAAAAAGTGAGATTGTGAAGAGCGGTGACAGGACGCGGTGACAGGACGCGGGCTGCCGGTTCTGCGCTTCATCTGCTCGGAATTTCCTGTGATTCTATAGAAATGACAGATTTGGAGAATATCATGTGATCGATGGCAAAATAAAGACTAAACATGAAGGTAACAGTTACAGAGGCGGCAGATTGTGACACGTGAACGCGGCTGATAAGTGCGCCCCCCGGAGAGATCGCATCGTGCAGGCTTCATATTGCCTCTCGCTGTGACCATCATCTATATCAATATTCACCTGCCCCTGATTACATTTACCGTCTTCCAATATGTGTCCTCGTCAGGAGACGGAGACGCTGAATTCCCTCCATGATACCCGTCTCCATTAATACAGATACATTTTCCCGCCGTGCAGATATTATTTTCTTCATTTGGCAGTAATGTCGTCTGAGGCGCTGAAGGGTGAGGGGCAGACACCACTCCAACTACAGATGAAGAACCTATTTATCAAGTACATTGGGTTACTGATTGTCCCGGCCCTTCACCCTGGATAACACTGGCGGGAAATTCTCTGTAATAAGCATCAGTATGACTAAAAAAGTTCTCCGGAAATTCTGGAACTTGTCCCTGTTTTGTCCAGAAAGTGCACAGGATGCACATATGGTTTGTCCTCCCCCCTCCCCCGTATATCTAAGTTTTGCACCTGTTCAGTGTAGATAATAAAACCTGTCCATGTGTCTGTTATAAATCCCCTGTCACCTCCCTTTTGCCATCAGTGAAACCCAGGCTGTAGCTAAATTCATTTCTAAGTAGAAGTAAGCTATTTCCTCCCTCACTGATGGAAGAGAGGTTGACTAATTCCTTCCTCACTGGTGTAACCAAGAAGGAGGAGAAGTTAGCTACTTCCTCTATCACAAATGTATCAAAGTAGAAGTTAGCTACTTCCTCACTGACAGATCTACGAAGGAGGAGAAGTTAGCTACTTCCTTCCTCACTGACAGACCTGAGAAGGAGGAGAAGTTAGCTACTTCCTTCTTCACCAACAGACCTGAGAAGGAGGAGAAGTTAGCTACTTCCTTCTTCACCAACAGACCTGAGAAGGAGGAGAAGTTAGCTACTTCCTTCTTCACTGACAGATCTGAGGAGGAGAAGTTAGCTACTTCCTTCTTCACCGACAGACCTGAGAAGGAGGAGAAGTTAGCTACTTCCTTCTTTACTGACAGACCTGAGAACGAGGAGAAGTTAGCTACTTCCTTCCTCATTGACAGACCTGAGAAGGAGGAGAAGTTAGCTACTTCCTTCCTCACTGACAGATCTGAGGAGGAGAAGTTAGCTACTTCCTTCTTCACTGACAGACCTGAGAAGGAGGAGAAGTTAGCTACTTCCTTCTTTACTGACAGACCTGAGAACGAGGAGAAGTTAGCTACTTCCTTCTTTACTGACAGACCTGAGAACGAGGAGAAGTTAGCTACTTCCTTCCTCATTGACAGACCTGAGAAGGAGGAGAAGTTAGCTACTTCCTTCCTCACTGACAGATCTGAGGAGGAGAAGTTAGCTACTTCCTTCTTCACCGACAGACCTGAGAAGGAGGAGAAGTTAGCTACTTCCTTCCTCATTGACAGACCTGAGAAGGAGGAGAAGTTAGCTACTTCCTTCCTGAATGATGTACCCAAGCAGGAGGCAGGGTTGCCAAGTAGATTTTTTTTTTGTTTTCTAGAAAACTTATCTCAAAATCCCAGACAGCCAACATTTTGTACGGACAAATTGGAAAACCATAATAAATTATAAAGATTATAAGCGTTCCATGTCTATAGTTCAATATACCGATAAGAATTAATTACCAGCATTTACTGGGAGCTGTAAAATACTGATAATTATTACCAAAATAATCTAGTCAGGTACCACCATCCTCAAAAACATCACGGACATATCTTTTTTTTTTTTCACAGGAAAAAAGTCGACTATTTTTACGGACTGTCCAGAAATTTCTGGACGGTTGGCAACTCTGGTAGAAGGAGAAGTTGGCTACTTCCTTCCTCAGTGACGTACACAAGTAGAAGGAGAATATGGTTACTTGGCCACTGATGTACACAAGTAGGAGGAGAAGTTGGCTACCTCCTCCCTCACTGATGGATCCAAATAGGAGTAGAAGTTGCCTACTTCCTACCTCTCTGATGTACACAATTGGGAGGAGAAGTTGGCTACCTCATTTCTTACTGATGTATCCAAGTAGGAGAAGTTAGCTACCTCCTCCCTCACTGATGGATCCAAGAAGGAAGAGAAGTTAGCTACTTCCTCTCAGATATATACAAGAAGGAGGAAAAGTTGGTTACTTCCTCCTTCATTGATGGATCCAAGAAGGAGAAGTTTTCTACTTCCTCCCTCACTGATAACGTGTCATGTTTCAGACGCTACAAAGATTCAGGCGTGTCTCTTAACAGAAATGGTCATGGATATTGACTAAAAAGCAACTTATGACCCTCCCCCAAAAGTCTTCTCCACCAATTGTCAGAGCCAAGAGCGGTCACATGACCCGCAGTGGTTCAATAAGTGAAACCTTATAAACACATTGTATTTTTACATTTTACACAAAGTTGAAACCTTCAACCTATGCTCTAATATGGCACTAGCAGGTGGTTGTAGCCAATGCCCAAACTGCCCCTGTTTATTGCCATCTTCTGCACATGGCAGGCCTGACAACTGCCCCCCAGTGAGGTCATTACGAGTATCCGACACACTGGGCAATTCCATAAAGGGAGGCTTATTGCACAGCGGTAAGTTGGGCGATTGGAGCCTAGATGCTGTGAAAGGGGAAATTTACCCCCAAAAATTCAAACAAAAAACAAATGTTCCTTTGATGATTGCGTCAGGCACCGTCCGGGATAATTGTCCCGATCCAGCTGCAACACGTTCCCTATCTGCCGCGTTTTTAAAGTTCAGCTTCGCGCACCTGTGTCATGACCCCCTCGTATGAGGCAAAGCGAATGGCGCGGCTTGTGAACGCCTGAGACCCGATACTGTTACATGAGGATCAGAACGAGAGGGCAAAAAAAAAAGGTGGCTGAATACACATGAAACGAAGCCTGAAAAAGGGAACATTTCATCTTGAATCTATTTACTTCTGAATATTTAGCGCACAATCCTGGCGCCATTCACCAGATTTAACTGGAAAATTACTCACTAATCTGTTTGCTTATTTGGAATAATTGGGTAAGCTGCCAGCGAAGAGGATTTCCTTCCCCCGTTTAAAGTCTCAGTTAGTAGTCCAATTTCAGCTTGGCGGCATAATTACTCTGACAGAGCTGTAGCCACGGGGCCTGTGAGTGGGGCTGCTTCTTAAACCGTAAATTATGGAGGATTAGCATTTATGAATTTTAAATTAGGGTTGTGGTAGGATCCGCTAAAGCAGCTTACGGCGCACATACCCCTGCATCCAGGCACCCAGGCTTAACTCCTTCCTGCCCAGCCGGGATCCAAGGCGGTTCAGGAAACGCCTCGTGTATCAATTAGCAGCTAAACATGTAACAAAGTATCAAAACCCCCCCCCCCATAGAAACCGCCTATGATTGTATCGTAATGACGCTCCAATTCCCACGGTCGTAACAAGTCGACCTGCCCGCCGCGCTCGCCCGACCTTTACGTGGTTATTTAGACTTCATTTGACATTTATTCATTTGATTCTTAAAGACGTTGAGGAGTTTTCTTGTCGTAATTGTGGAAGTCGCGGGGGAAGCGTTAGATTTAATAATGATTAAAAAGGGTAAATAAAAAAGGAAATGAAGATTTGTGTAATGAGAGGGGGAAATGCTAATACGCGGCGGGCGGGGCGGATTTATGGGGGGTGAGAAGAAAGGAAAAATAAGACGTTTCACCGGATGCACTATGAGGAATATTTTACAAAATGGTGCAAACCTATAATATATTTGGCGCAATTATGACGGAGTTCTTTAGCCACACCCCATGAGAAGCAAAAATCATTTTAATCATTGAATAGTTATCTGTTTCTGGGAAAGCTTCATGATCACTGATTACACTGACAGGAACATCTATTCATCTATTACTGCTGACAACCTGCTTGTATATACTGAGAGGTTGTCACAGCCCCGCCCCCTGCTGATGACATCACTGATATAATGACATGAGATCAGACATGAGATCACACACCTTATACTACAGGAACATCTATTACTGCTGACAACCTGCCTGTATATCCTGTCTGAGAGGTAGTCACAGCCCCGCCCCCTGCTGATGACATCACTGATATAATGACATGTGATCAGACATGAGATCACACACCTTATACTACAGGAACATCTATTACTGCTGACAACCTGCCTGTATATCCTGTCTGAGAGGTTGTCACAGCCCCGCCCCCTGCTGATGACATCACTGATATAATGACATGTGATCAGACATGAGATCCACACACCTTATACTACAGGAACATCTATTACTGCTGACAACCTGCCTGTATATCCTGTCTGAGAGGTTGTCACAGCCCCGCCCCCTGCTGATGACATCACTGATATAATGACATGTGATCAGACATGAGATCACACACCTTATACTACAGGAACATCTATTACTGCTGACAACCTGCCTGTATATCATGTCTGAGAGGTTGTCACAGCCCCGCCCCCTGCTGATGACATCACTGATATAATGACATGTGATCAGACATGAGATCCACACACCTTATACTACAGGAACATCTATTACTGCTGACAACCTGCCTGTGTATCCTGTCTGAGAGGTAGTCACAGCCCCGCCCCCTGCTGATGACATCACTGATATAATGACATGTGATCAGACATGAGATCCACACACCTTATACTACAGGAACATCTATTACTGCTGACCAACCTGCCTGTATATCCTGTCTGAGAGGTAGTCACAGCCCCGCCCCCTGCTGATGACATCACTGATATAATGACATGTGATCAGACATGAGATCACACACCTTATACTACAGGAACATCTATTACTGCTGACAACCTGCCTGTATATTGACTGAGAGGTAGTCACAGCCCCGCCCCCTGCTGATGACATCACTGATATAATGACATGTGATCAGGACATGAGATCACACACCTTATACTACAGGAACATCTATTACTGCTGACAACCTGCCTGTAATATTGACTGAGAGGTAGTCACAGCCCGCCCTGCTGATGACATCACTGATATAATGACATGTGATCAGACATGAGATCCACACACCTTATACTACAGGAACATCTATTACTGCTGACAACCTGCCTGTATATCCTGTCTGAGAGGTTGTCACAGCCCCCGCCCCCTGCTGATGACATCACTGATATAATGACATGTGATCAGACATGAGATCACACACCTTATACTACAGGAACATCTATTACTGCTGACAACCTGCCTGTATATCATGTCTGAGAGTTGTCACAGCCCCGCCCCCTGCTGATGACATCACTGATATAATGACATGTGATCAGACATGAGATCCACACACCTTATACTACAGGAACATCTATTACTGCTGACAACCTGCCTGTATATCCTGTCTGAGAGGTAGTCACAGCCCCGCCCCCTGCTGATGACATCACTGATATAATGACATGTGATCAGACATGAGATCACACACCTTATACTACAGGAACATCTATTACTGCTGACAACCGGCCTGTATATCATGTCTGAGAGGTTGTCACAATGTAACTAATGACCCACAGCAACAATCATCCCCAGCGAACATTTCCTGCAAATAAGATTTACACAGTGTTGAGGAGGAATCTTGGACCATTCCTCCCTGCCAATGTATTTCAGTTCATCAATATGTCTGGGGTGATGTGCACGTCCTCAGGGCAGGTCACACCATCTCCACAGAGGTAACGTCTGGCTTCTGCCATTTGAAAAAACAAGAGAATCTACTATTTAATATCTCCTCAGCTTGGGGTCATGGACACTGTCCTTACTAGTGATGATCGAGCACCGGCCGAGCACCCGAGCATAATGTAAGTCAATGGGACTAAACCAGCCCCCCCCCCAGGCTCGGAAGAGGGTGTCTGGTTAATAGAAAAAGGTCAGAATCGTGACTTCTCCTCTTTTACTCCTTTCACTTGTAAAAGTATGCTAATTAACTGAATTTGTACGAATTAGCGTACAAATCAACATTACAGTGCGGGGAAGAGACTTGAGCATTGCGCTCGAGTACACTCTGTGTTTGGCCGAACACCGAGCGGACCCTAGCGTAGGCATGCTTGGCTGAACAGTGAGTTCGGCCGAGCATGCTCGCTCAACACTATCCAGCTTTTCCATCTTCCGAGGTCTTCTAGAAGTTCTTCCCATTGAGGCATGGCTCACACTAGCCGATCTTTCTAATTGTCAGTAACCAGGCCTTGTGTGCCTTTATTTAATGGGCAAAGCATCTGTGAAACCCCAACACTTCTAATCCAACCACCTTTTGCCCATTATCCCTTGGAGAAGCCAATAAGACAGGGGTTCACTTACTTTTCTGGCAGCTGTAAGTCCATCTGCTTCCTGAGCTGGAGCTCAGTCTTCTGAGAAGAATATATTATTGTCTTACGATACGCGTCTGAAGACTCCCGAACCATATATTTCCTCAGGAGGAGGCCCCCATGCAGCAGATAGATACCTCACAGGACGCTCTACATCACGCTCAGTCTCTTGTAACAAATTGGCGCACGTATTTACGGTGCTCTCTCTGCCGTAACGCGCTTGATATTTTGAACCCTTTGAAATATCGGCCATTGTCTTCCCTGCCGAGGAAAATTAACCAAGGAGATTGTTAACCTGAAATGATGTCCTCATCCTTCCCTAATTTGTGTAAGTCACTTTCCCGCAGCAGCGCTAATCCCAGAAGTCTGGAAGATTTCTAGCGCTGGTCTTTTGCGAATAGACGGCGATGGGTAATTGATGGGCCGCCGCCGCGGTTGGAGCCTTCGCCGCGCTCCTTGATAAGTCGCTATAATTCTCAATACAAATTACCCTATTAACACTTTGGAATCCGTCATAATAAAAAATCCTTGATCCGGGCGAACCCAATAAAACCGCACCAGAGTCGCCTCCACGTGACGGATGGTGACAAAACCCTGCAGTATCTTTCTGCGCTGAGGCTCGGAAGGCGCCGGTGTCCCGGTTCCGCCATATTGTACTTAGCGACAGCAGCAGCTTTAAAGGGTTAAGATGTGAGAATGATACATTGTAACGCATTCAAAAAGGAATTAGCGAGCCCCCTTCATGTGGCGCCGCGCACGTCTCTCTTGGAAACGCTTCAGACCTTCTGCTTATTTTTTACCCTTTTTTTTCCTAAAACCCACATAAGCCGTTTATAGAAAATGTACAAAATTGAAGATATTGAAAGTCGTCCAAAGTCTCCGTGGCCTTAATGCAACTTATATATTCTGAAATTAGATGTCACTCCCCGTCAGAGGCTCCAAACAAGACTCCTGTAATCCGCTCTGTTCTCAAGATAATTTCTTTTTTGTCTGGGAAAACTTCAAAGTCGCCCGTGACAGAAAATCAAAATTATCGTCGCAGTATTTTTCTTTCAAAGAAATCCAACAGTTCTGATTATTCTCATAGAAACTGAAGCGACGCGGATCTGGAGGAGATTTTCTATCTGTGTCATTCATCATTACATCCAGAGGCTGCAGGAAAGTGCGAGATAATTCCCCATCCGACCGCTCATCCAAAGTGCAGACAAACTCCGCCAATTGCCTAATTATTAAACACTGATCCCCCCCCCCCCATCCCCAACACAACCGGAAAACTGCACAAAGTATCAGCCAGAAGGAAGACACCTGGATTACAAGGGGTGGGGGGATAGCGGTTATATTACTGTACATAGGAGCAGTATTATAGTAGTTATATTCTTGTACATAGGAGGCAGTATTATAGTAGTTATATTCTTGTACATAGGAGCAGTATTATAGTAGTTATATTCTTGTACATAGGAGGCAGTATTATAGTAGTTATATTCCTGTACATAGGAGCAGTATTATAGTAGTTATATTCTGTACATAGGAGGCAGTATTATAGTAGTTATATTCTTGTACATAGGAGCAGTATTATAGTAGTTATATTCTTGTACATAGGAGCAGTATTATAGTAGTTATATTCTGGTATATAGGAGGAGTATTATAGTAGTTATATTCTTGTACATAGGAGCAGTATTATAGTAGTTATATTCTTGTACATAGGAGCAGTATTATAGTAGTTATATTCTTGTACATAGGAGGCAGTATTATAGTAGTTATATTCTTGTACATAGGAGCAGTATTATAGTAGTTATATTCTTGTACATAGGAGGCAGTATTATAGTAGTTATATTCTGGTATATAGGAGGAGATTATAGTAGTTATATTCTTGTACATAGGAGCAGTATTATTAGTAGTTATATTCTTGTACATAGGAGCAGTATTATAGTAGTTATATTCTTGTACATAGGAGCAGTATTATAGTAGTTATATTCTTGTACATAGGAGCAGTATTATAGTAGTTATATTCTTGTACATAGGAGCAGTAATTATAGTAGTTATATTCTTGTACATAGGAGCAGTATATAGTAGTTATATTCTTGTACATAGGAGCAGTATTATAGTAGTTATATTCTGGTATATAGGATATATAATAATTCTTGTCATGAGCAGTATTATAGTAGTTATCATATTCTTGTATATAGGAGCAGTATTATAGTAGTATATTCTTGTACATAGGAGCAGTATTATAGTAGTTATATTCTTGTACATAGGAGCAGTATTATAGTAGTTTATATAGTCTGGTATATAGGACAGTATTATAGTAGTTATATTCTTGTATATAGGAGGAGCAGTATTATAGTAGTTATATTCTTGTACATAGGAGCAGTATTATAGTAGTTATATTCTTGTAACATAGGAGCAGTATTATAGTAGTTATATTCTTTTGTACATAGGAGCAGTATTATAGTAGTTATATTCTTGTACATAGGAGCAGTATTATAGTAGTTATATTCTTGTACATAGGAGCAGTATTATAGTAGTTATATTCTTGTATAGGAGCAGTATTATAGTAGTTATATTCTTGTACATAGGAGCAGTATTATAGTAGTTATATTCTTGTACATAGGAGCAGTATTATAGTAGTTATATTCTTGTCATAGGAGGCAGTATTATAGTTTATATTCTTATACATAGGAGCAGTAATTATAGTAGTTATATTCTTGTATATAGGAGCAGTATTATATAGTTATATTCTTGTACATAGAGCAGTATTATAATAATTATATTCTTGTACATAGGAGCAGTATTATAGTAGTTATATTCTTGTACATAGGAGGCAGTATTATAGTAGTTATATTCTTGTACATAGGAGCAGTATTATAATAATTTATTCTTGTACATAGGAGCAGTATTATAGTAGTTATATTCTTGTACATAGGAGCAGTATTATATAGTTATATTCTTGTATATAGGAGCAGTATTATAGTAGTTATATTCTTGTACATAGGAGCAGTATTATAATAATTATATTCTTGTACATAGGAGCAGATTATAGTAGTTTATTTTGTACATAGGAGCAGTATTATAGTAATTATATTCTTGTACATAGGAGCAGTATTATAGTAGTTATATTCTTGTACATAGGAGCAGTATTATAGTAGTTATATTCTTGTACATAGGAGCAGTATTATAGTAGTTATATTCTTGTACATAGGAGCAGTATTATAGTAATTATAATTCTTGTACTATAGGAGCAGTATTATAGTAGTTATATTCTTGTACATAGGAGCAGTATTATAGTAGTTATATTCTTGTACATAGGAGCAGTATTATAGTAGTTATATTCTTGTACATAGGAGCAGTATTATAGTAGTTATATTCTTGTACATAATAGTAGTTAGTAGTATTATAGTAGTTTATATTCTTGTACATAGGAGCAGTATTATAGTAGTTATATTCTTGTACATAGGAGCAGTATTATAGTAGTTATATTCTTTGTACATAGGAGGAGTATTATAGTAGTTATATCTTGTACATAGGAGCAGTATTATAGTAGTTATATTCTTGTACATAGGAGGCAGTATTGTTTATTATAGGAGGAGTATTATAGTAGTTTATTCTTGTATATAGGAGCAGTATTATAGTAGTTATATTCTTGTACATAGGAGCAGTATTATAGTAATATTCTTGTACATAGGAGAGTATTATAGCAGTTATATTCTTGTCATAGGAGGCAGTATTAAGTAGTATATTCTTGTACATAGGAGCAGTATTATAGTAGTTATATTCTTGTACATAGGAGCAGTATTATAGTAGTTATATTCTTGTACATAGGAGGCAGTATTATAGTAGTTATTTTCCTGTATATAGGAGGCAGTATTATAGTAGTTATATTCTTGTACATAGGAGCAGTATTATAGTAGTTATATTCTTGTACATAGGAGGCAGTATTATAGTAGTTATATTCTTGTACATAGGATCAGTATTATAGTAGTTATATTCTTGTACATAGGAGCAGTATTATAGTAGTTATATTCTTGTACATAGGAGCGGTATTATAGTAGTTATATTCCTGTACATAGGAGCAGTATTATAGTAGTTATATTCTTGTACAATAGGAAGGATATTGTGTATCTTTATGTATTGTATTGAAATATTCTATTGGATTGGTTATTAAAATATTTTCTTCTTTTTCATCTTCTTATTGTTGAAATAGTTTTTCTGTAGTTTATTATTTTTTTAATAATGTACAGATATAATAATGGGGCCGTGATATGAAGTGAATCTTTATCGTATGTTTGCCACTTCTATTTTCTTTTTGTCTTCTCTGAATCTTCTGGGTGTTTTTATGTTATAACCTTGTGTCAGGAGCTCATTAGACCGTCATTATACACATATATATGCTCGTCTGTCCATACAGCCTTCATCCTGGTCATGAGGTCATGTTATTCTTCTCACTCTTCATTTACTATAGCTTGCAGACCTCCTTCAGGATCAGTCTAACCTTGTAGAGAGTCTCGTGTCCCTTTAATGTCTTCCTTCGTTGATGAGGTCGGTCGCTGTCATTTCCCCGAAGCCTTTTGGCCTCTAGAAGTTCTAATAAAACCTGAGGATCTCCTGGTGCGCTCGGTGCAGTCGATGTCTCCAGCCATGTTCGGACCTTGTTGATCTTTGATTAATCTTCATCTTGCTCCTTCACTTCTTAATGTCGCTGCTCGATCTCTCCCGGCTTTGTCTTGTCTGTCATTTTACTTCCCTTTGCTCAGTTATTAACCCTACGTTTGCCACCTTTCACTTTCCTCCTTGGGTTGATATAGAATAGAGACATCTTCCAGTGGCCTCCAAAAGAGGTGCAAGCATTCATCAAGATGAGGAAGGGACCATTCCCGACCTGTGGTTCCAATGGATGTATCTCGCGTCTCACGTGGCAGAGCCGTATGTCAGACCACACAGACAGGTTAGTGGTCAAGTACTGGGCAGTTCCCCGGGGGCAAATTGAAACCACCACATAATTTGGGAATTAAATTGCAGCATTATGTGGGTACTATATGGCGGTATTATGTGGGCTTTTTAATACAATATTAAAAAGGATACTGCATATTAATTGTGAACCATATGGCAGTATTATATGGGCAATATATGGTGGTATGACTTTAAGTGAGATGAAATTACAAGAGCAACAGCTAAAAATATCCCAATCCCCAATTTTTATAAAACCAGCCGGCTTATAGACCCAACGAGTGTGTGTGCCGCCATATGGGGTTCTCATACCTTACAGTGTGTTATATAACAACTTCTCCACACACATGTCATATTGTTAGAACCCGATTATTGAGTACATTAAGTACCGTATAGATGTAGGCGATTGTTATTAGTGCCGTCCCATAGGTCGCGCCGACTTTTTTACGCTTGGGATTAATCCACCTTTTCTAGATAAACTCGGATCTTATTTCGCCACTTTCTCTAAATCCGAAATGTCACAAAACTTAAAAAAAATCTGATGTAAAAGTGAAATTAATCAGAGGGGATCCTGTGGGCCGCTGGAGTCTGATTAAGTCCTTTCTGCCCCTTCCCCCTCCGTCCTAGACAAGTAAATGGCTGCATCCGATCGATTTCCCTTCAGCCGGGATCACGTCAATCACGGCTGATGCAGACGACAACTACAAGTCATTTGCCCACAGGGACAGAGGCAAAAACGGCAGACAAGGAGCTGGCCAAGGTTTGTTCTCGGCTCCCAGCTCCATTATCCGCTCGGTAAACCCTCCTCCCGCGCCTGCAACGGCCAGGTCATGGACATCCATGGATGAGCCGTGTGATTCCTGCATCCACAAAAAGATAGAACGTGTCCTATATTTGTCCGCAAATTGCCGCCCATTGAAGTCAATGGGTCCACAGAGAATGCAGATGCAACATGGACAGAATCCATGTTTTGCAGATCGGCAAAGTCAGCCTCCACTGCAAACTGCAAGAAAAACTGGGGGTCAGTCAGCACATCCAAGTATGCAGGTGCCCGTCACCATGGCTGCAAATAGAAAAGTAAAACACAAAAAAATGCAACAGCGCTCTGCGAACACAAACAATAAATGGTGTTTAGTGTTCGGTTCCCGTCTTAAAGAGATCGCCTTGACGTTTGGCAGACAGGCACAAATAATTTTGTACAAAAGTATTTGCCAAGAATCTCACATTTACAACGTGTCGTTAGTATCGTGTAGATAGCGAGTATGGCGGTATTATATGTACTCATTTTATTGTTTGTGTTTGCAGAGCGCTGTTGCATTTTTTTGTGTTTTACTTTTCTATTTGCAGCCATGGCGACGGGCACCTGCATACTTGGATGTGCTGACTGACCCCCAGTTTTTCTTGAGATTAAGATTTATCACAGAAAACCAGAAATGCTCTTTAGGGTTTGGCCGATCCGCAGCGTTTTACCGGAGCAGCAGAGTGGATGAGGATTTTTTTTAAAATCTCACCCGCATGAGGAAAATACCTGCAAGGAATCTATGCAAAAATTTTTATGCGGCACAGATGTTAAATCCGCATTTCTGCTGCAGATTTCACCCTTTGCAATGCAATCTGTGAATCCGCTGTAAAGTCCATGTGACTGATCTGAGGCTGCAGTGGACGATGCGGATGTTCGGTCGCTCGCCATCTCCGCCGTAAAGCGCAGCGACAATAAGCAAAGACGTCGCTTCTGCTAAAAACTGAAACTCATTCCCAGTTTTTTTTCCTTGTTTTTTTGGGGGGGAATTTTGCATCTGTTGTTGTACATTATGGCCGCTGACGGCCGGAGGGAGGACGCACCGCACACGTTTACCGCAGTGCCCTGAGCTCCATATATTCTCCCTTTCTGGCGGAGATGTTTGTGCTCAGATTTCGCCGATGCTTTCCGTAAAGACCCCCCTCCACCCGCTACAAATCATTTCCTTTTGTTTAATTTAAAACAAAAGTTATTGAAAGGCCGCGGCGTCTCGGTGGGATTTATTAATGCGCATCCTCCAGATACCGAGCCTCGCACAACACAAATATCAGGTTTGCAGGGATTTCCAAATTATATTTAATTGGACAATTATTCAAGCTGGAAAAACCGAGTGCCGTAAACTAAGGAGCTTCTTAAAAAACACCTTGTCTGTTCATGAAAAACCGCCAACTTCTTCCCCGACCCAAGAGGCGCAATTGTGTCTGCTGCAAATTTATTTGGAAGTAATTGCAAAGTCTAAGAGGAGTCGTATGTAAAGGAAGCAGAATGATAAAGAGGCGGCTGGTCGTATAGAGGGGCGTGCGTCCGGACCGATTATGGGGGGGATACGCGGCATATTTCATTGTTGTTGGGGTTTTTGTGGCGCTGAATGTTTCATGTTCTCCTTTTTGCGGTAAATGAGGTCCTCAGTGACTTCTCTCCCTGTAAAACTTGTAATGAGTTTTGTTTTCTGAAGACAAGTCACGTTCGTTCCGAGCCGGATTAGAAGCAGCGACTACAAAGAGCCGGAATACATTGAGATTTGGATAGAATTTGTACCGACCCCCCCATGATAGTCTGGATGTGGAGGTAAGGGGGAGAAAGTAGATAAATTAATTTCAGTGAAATTGCAAAAACATGGCTGATTTCTTCCAAAAACAGCACCACCCATGTCCACAGGTCATGTGTTGTATTGCAGCACAGCCCCACTGACTCCTATGGAGCTGAGCTGTCCAGACACAACCCATGGCCTGGGCTGGTGCTGTTTTTGGAAGAAAGCGGCTACAGTGTTCTAATCCTGGACAATCCCTTTAAGAAATTTGCAGTCGTGTTAAAAAATCTGCTACATCTGTAGATCCTGGAGCTCAGGGATTCCAGTAAGGCTCAATTCAGACGTCCGTGGAACACAGTCCGTGAAATCCCGGACCGTGCTCCTTCTCAGAGCAGGAGCGCATGGCGTCATTGGTTGCTATGACGTCATGCGCTTCCTGAGGCCGCTGCTGTACAGTGACACACTGTACACGCTCGTATAGAGTGTATCACTGTACAGCGGCGGCCTCAGAAGGAGCACGGTCCGGGATTTCACGGACTGTGTTCCACGGACATCTGAATTGAGCCTAATCTGCAAACTCTGATAGTTAAGCATCACTACAACTCCAGCAAAGCCAACTGGTCTGGATCCAGGCAAATTCCCCCCCCCCAAACCCCCCCCCCCCCGTATCTCTGCGCCTCACGGAAATCAAACATCAAAGTGCGGCCCCTGATACTTCCAGTGGAGACGTCGCAATTCTCCGGCCGTGTAATCGATGGTCGGTGGAAACGTCGACTTTTCTTAAACTTTTTAAATCTCTTCTTTTTTTATTACAATTGACAATGCAGTTTTTTAGAAAACAAAAACTCCTCCAATTAAAAATCCCAATTATATCCGGAGCCAGAAGTGCGACATTTTTACAGTTGTATTCGAGCGTGACATTTTATTGCCCCCACAAATTGAAAGTCCCTTGTAGTAATTAAGATTGATAAAATGGCTGCAGCCGCGTTACTGATACGTTTCATAATGATCGATCTACACAATAAGATGCGGCGCAACAATGAAGATAAAAACTTCTGTGCCGCGTCCTGCGGTGATTATCTATTCACGGAGACCGCGCTCGAGTCTTCATTTATTTTTAGTGGTGTTAGCCGTCCTTACTTTACATATCTACGCGCTGTCTATATAATTGCCTCCTACACTAAAGTGTAATAAATCAAGCAGCGTAAATCTGTGACAAGCAGCTGACAACAGAGATACGGCCGCGCTCCGAACAATCAACAGATTCCGCGCTTCCCCGTCTTCATAATAGGATCCGGCAACAAAAATAACTTTTATTTATTTCATTCTGGAAAGGAGCGGCTCCTGATCTCAAATACGGGAGGAATCTTACAATTTGGAATTCAAGTTACTAGTTACACGTGTAACTACTTAGATACACAGTTACCGTATTTTTCGCTTTATAAGACGCACCCCAGATTTTAGAGTAGGAAAATAAGAAAAAAATATTTTTCATCAGACCTCATATTAGACCCCCCATAAATTTCAGGACATCACATCAGACACCCATCAGCCCACTCAGCCCCCATCAGACCTCAGATCAGCCCACTGTGCCCCCATCAGACTCAGATCAGCCCACTGTGCCCCATCAGACCTCAGATCAGCCCACTGTGCCCCCATCAGACCTCAGATCAGCCCCATCAGAATTAAATAAAAAACTCTCTTACCTCTCCTGCGCCTCGGCTCTGCTCCGGGTCTGGCGCTCGTCTTTCTTCTCCTGCCGGCGCTGCACTGTCGCCTGACTGCCTACAGCGTCAGGTCCTAGTGTGTGCACTACGTCTGTACAAGGTCAGGACAGTGCAGCCCCAGGAGGAGAAGACAGAGGAGCGCCGGACCCGGAGAGGAGCTGCAGCGCAGGAGGGTGAGTATATTTCCCCACTCCCGGCAGCTAATACATACTAGTGAGCGCTTTCATAATGGAAGTGTTCACTAGTATTCACTTTATAAGACGCATTTCCCCCTACTTCCCCCTGCGTCTTATAAAGCGAAAAATACTTAGATACAGAGTTACTTAGATACTGAGTTACTTAGATGCATAATAACTGATATGTAAAAGGGGTCATTTATTAAACAGAAATACGCCTAAATTATGCATACTGTTATTTCTGGTGCAGATTGCGGCGCATAGGTCATTTGCGACTTTTCCGCGTCCACAACAGGTCTAAAAAAGTGGACATGGTGTGGGCGGGGAAAAGCCAGCAGGTCTGGCTCATATACCATTTACTACACCTGTTTAAGAAAATGATTTAAACTGTCTTACATTTAGAAGCGGCAGGGGATGCGCCAAAGTTGTGCAGAGCCACGGATCCACCGCCAGTGCAGGGGTTTATTTATCTAAAACACCAGCCTTAATAAATGACCCCCATAGTTATTGGGATACAGAGTTGCATAGTAACATTTTCTCAGATATAGTTACATAGAACACAGTGATTTAGATACATACTTACAAAGTCATTCAGTAACTTAGATACATAGTTGCACAGTAACAGTTCACTCTCCCCTACATAAATAAAGTCTAAGTCTCTTGTACAGAGAAAGAACAGGTCTGTGTAGTATGGAGAGGCGGTGTACTGTACAGCAGATAATACAGTCTGTGTAGTATGGAGAGGCGGTGTACTGTACAGCAGATAATACAGGTCTGTGTAGTATGGAGAGGCGGTGTACTGTACAGCAGATAATACAGGTTCTGTGGTAGTGTGGAAGAGGCGGTGTACTGTACAGCAGATAATACAGGTCTGTGTAGTATGGAGAGGCGGTGTACTGTAAGCAGAAACAGTTGTGTAGTATGGAGGGCGGTGTACTGTAAGCAGATAATAGTCTGTGTAGTATGGAGAGGCGGTGTACTGTAAGCAGCAGATATACAGGTCTGTGTAGTATGGAGAGGCGGTGTACTGTACAGCAGATAATACAGGTCTGTGTAGTATGGAGAGGCGGTGTACTGTACAGCAGATAATACAGGTCTGTGTAGTATGGAGAGGGCGGTGTAACTGTACAGCAGATAATGACCAGTCTGTGTAGTATGGAGCGGCGGTGTACTGTCAGGCAGATAATACAGTCTGTGTAGTATGGAGAGGCGGTGTACTGTAACAGCAGATAATACAGGTCTGTTGTAGTAATGGAGAGGCGGTGTACTGTACAGCAGATAATACACGTCTGTGGTAGTATTGGAGAGCGGTGTACTGTACAGCAGATAATACAGGTCTGTGTAGTATGGAGAGGCGGTGTACTGTACAGCAGATAATACAGTCTGTGTAGTATGGAGAGGCGGTGTACTGTACAGGCAGATAATAGGTCTGTGTAGTATGGGAGAGGGCGGTGTACTGTAAACAGCAGATATACAGGCTGTGTAGTATGGAGAGGCGGTGTAACTGTACAGCAGATAATACAGGTTGGTGTAGTAGGAGAGGCGGTGTACTGTACAGCAGATAATACAGGTCTGTGTAGTATGGAGAGGCGGTGTACTGTACAGCAGATAATACAGGTCTGTGTAGTATGGAGAGGCGGTGTAACTGTACAGCAGATAATACAGGTCTGTGTAGTAATGGAGAGGGCGGTGTACTGTACAGCAGATAATACAGTCTTGTAGTATGGAGAGGCGGTGTACTGTAAGCGATAATACAGTGTTGTGTACTGAGAGGCGGTGTACGGTGTACAAGCAGATAATACAGTCTGTGTAGTATGGAGAGCATGTACTGTCAGCAGATAATACAGGTCTGTGTAGTATGGAGAGG
>ONZH01017946.1:0-35609 GCA_900303285.1 Rhinella marina
TGTTGCAGTCTGTGGGTGGATGACATTGTTGACTTAGTGGAAGAAGTGTGTAAAGAGGTGGTCGAACAATGAGGAGACACGGTGTCAGACAGTGGTGAAGTTGTTGTCAGGGCAGGAAGTCCGAGGGGGGAGCAGACTGAGGAATCGGAGGATGACGAGGTGACTGACCCAAGCTGGGGTTGATAAGCGAGTGAAGACAGGCTTCTGAGGCAGGCGAGTGCTGCACAGAAAGGTGGGAAGAGGCAGTGGTGTGGCAGAGGAGAAGCAGGGCCAGAGGCAGGTGCATCAGCAGCAACTGTTTCACGTAGTGAAGCTCCCGTGGCGAGGCCTAGATGTTCGCAAGTCTGGAGGTTCTTTAAAGAAATTCAGGATGACCGATGGATTGTGGTGTGCAACCTGTGCCTCCTCCTCCGACCCCTCCTCCACCTCCTCCTCCGAATTACCATCTGTGGGCAACAGCGCCTTCAGCGGTAGCTCTAGGTGCAGCAGCAGTGCCGTGGCTAAGCGCCAGCAAGGCGGTGCTCAAACTGCTGAGCCTAGGTTGACAAAGGCACCCCCCCAACTATAAAGGGCAACACGGCGCAGACCGATCTTTGGCTGGCATCCGCTGAACCTCAAACCAGGCATGGTGTGTTGTACAATGGGCGTAACCTGGTGGCGGCTCTGGAACTAAGCAGACTCACACATGTGCCATGTCTGGCCCACGTGTTTAATCTCATCATAGTTCAGCGGTTCCTCAAGACATACTCCAATCTGTCTGATTTCTCACCAAGATGCGCTGCATCTGTGTGCATTTCCGAAGTCGACCACAGATGCTGCCACTCTCAGGGCAGCAAGCGCACCTACAACTGCTGCGACTCACCGACTGTGACTGTTTGGAATTTTGAAATTAAACTGTTTATCAGAGTTAGCAGCTTCTTCAAGTCTACATGAGGAGTGGACGTGGATGTCTGATATCTGCCAGGTGTTGACCAACTTTAAAGGGGTCTACACAGATGGTCAGTGGCGATGCCGCCATTATCAGCCTTACCATTCCGCTGCTTTGCCTGTTGAAAAATTCACTGCTCAGCATCAAGTCGGAGGCTTTGCGCTTGTCACAAGAGACGGTGGAGGAAGATACATCGCTTGATAGCCAGAGCACCCTCTGGTCTGTTTCTCAGCGCGTATCGGAGGAGGGGGATGAGGATGAGGAGGAAGAGGAGGAGAATGTTGTCGAGACAGAAGATGGTACCAATGCTCAGTCCTTCTTAACTCTTGAGCGTGTATGGGCTGAAGAGGAGGAGGAGGAAATGGAGAGTCAGACCAGTGAGGAGAGGGAATTCTTGCGTGTTGGGACTCTGGCGCACATGGCAGACTTCATGTTAGGCTGCCTATCCCGTGACCCTCGCGTTAGAAGAATTTCTTCAAACACCGATTATTGGGTGTTTACTCTCCTGGACCCACGGTACAAGCAGAACCTTTCCACTCTCATCCCTGTAGAGGAAAGGAGTATGAGAGTGAATCAATATCAACATGCCCTGGTGCACAAGCTGAAACAATCCTTCCCATCTGACACCGCTAGCGGCAGAGGGCGTGCTTCTGTGGGCCATATAGCGGGGGAGAGTAGTCGAGCAGGGCAGTTTGTCCAGCACTGGCAGGGGAACGCTCTCCAAGGCCTTTGCCAGGTTTATGTCACCCCAGCAAGACACTGTCACCAGTCTAGGCAGAGTAGGGGTGAGCTGTACAGAAAGATGGTGAGGGAGTACCTAGCTGACCATACCAACGTCCGGACCGATCACTCTGCTCCATACAACTACTGGGTTTCAAAGCTGGACACGTGGCCTGAACTGGCGCTGTACGCCTTGGAGGTGCTGGCCTGCCCTGCTGCTAGCGTGTTGTCAGAGCGGGTATTCAGTGCAGCTGGTGGCATCATCAACGATAAGCGTACACGCCGTTCAACTGACAGCGCTGACAGGCTGACGCTTATTAAAATGAACAAAGCCTGGATTTCACCGGAATTCAAATCTCCTCCTGGGGAAAGCAGCTAAAGATTAACATTACTTATGTATCCGATTCCTCTTCTCTACTCCTCCTACTCCTCCTCCTTGTCGTCTTTGCCTAACGCTGACCCAAAACGCAATTTTTTGGCACTCTTTTACGACAATTTTTCCGGAGGGCCACCTACAGGCCCTCTCTCCAAACAATTTTTCCGCAGCGTCAACTACAGACACTGTAAAACAATGTTTCAGGAGTGTCAACCAGACAGTCCAAAACAATTTTTCAGGAGGCGCAAGTACCGACATTTAAAAAAAAAATTTTTTGCTGAGGGTCGACTTTATGTACTCCGAAAAGAAAATTTTTTTTGGAGGCTCAACAAAAGCCATTTCACTGCATTCTCAGTCGGACAAAGTCATTGGTGGTGTAACCGCCATACTGAGTCAGGCTAAATTTTTGGGTGCTTGACCAGCTACCGCATACTAACTCAGTCACTCTGTTATCACCGCCGCATGCAGGGCCACGGAAAATGTTTATGTGGTTCGCCTGCTCCCGCAGTGTCACTCGCTCACTCTGTTGTCACCACCATAGTGGTTTGCACTATAGCAGCCCAAGTCTGCACATTCCCCTTTTTATCTCCAAGTGATCTATAAAAAATAGGTTCTTTTGCTCTCAGTGATACAAATCCATTTCATAAAATCCTTTCTTTCTCTTTAACTGATCTATACTGAATGTCACTTTTAAAAATACGTCTTTTTTCTCTCTCTCTTTCTCTCTCTCCAAATAATTTTTCCGGAGGACCACATACAGGCCCTCCAATCAATTTTTCCGCAGGGCCACATAATGCGATAGACGGGAATCGAACCCAGGTCAACTGCTTGGGAAGAAGCTATGCTCACCACTTTACCACCAACAGCCACAGCAACTGATAAAAACAGATTTTTTGATTGAAAACGTCTTTATTACAATCAAGTCGTCAATACATACATACTTAGTACTGCGACACAGCGCAGGCCACGAGGCAGCACTTAATAAATACTTACAATCGTCGCTCTTTAGCATGGTATTGTCATGTAAAACACAGGTTGACCTACGCTATACATCACAATACATGCTACACTAGCATACCTATTCAATCACGATAACACAAAGAACCTTCCAACAAAAAGCCTTTAGACACTGATGAGGGGTGGGGGATGGGAAGGAGGGTGTAGGGAGGGGATATCACAGGCCCGAAGCTTTATTGATGGGACGCACACAACAGGGGGGAGAGGGGGAAGGAGAGGGGTTTAGTCCTCTTCTTTGTCAACGTCGTCCAGGAAGTTGTAGTCCCGCAACAGGCTGTGGATAAGCCTGCGGCAGTCCAGGACGGACATGCTCTCCCTCCTGAGGATGAGCCGGTTCCTGGCAAGCCATATAGCGTCCTTAAAACAGTTCATAAGGCGCTAGGCCTCCTGGATGGCCTTAATAGAATGAATCCGAGGAAATAGTCTGTACAACACCGAGGTGTGTTGCAGGCAGTTCCTTGGCACCGAGTCTTTGAGTTCATGTTCCAGGGAATCCAACAGTCCCTGCGCAAAGGGGCACTCCCAAAATAGGTGGTATGATGTTTCCTCCGTGAAGGGGCACCTGGGGCAGTACCGGGTTTTGCACAGGTTGCGGGCGTGCATGAATGACCGGATGGGTAAGCCTCCCTAGATAGCCATCCATGACAAGTCCTTGTGCCCGTACTGATAAGAACAGATACTAAACTTTATGTAAGCCAACATTACGACAATCGATAACCCGAAAAGGGTCCGCCGTCGAGCCTGGCGTTCGGCCACCCTGAGCATTTCCCAAGGAGACAGCCTCCAGGCCCCGGCCACAATTCAGGAGCACTCCTGCTGTATCTCTCTCGCCGAAGACTGGAGAGACAAGGCCGTCCCCACCATCATGCTCTTCTTCGGCCTACCTATCTGCATAGCTCCGCCAACTTCTGGACACACCCTTTTCCTCCCACATACGTGACGTCCTGGTGCCGAAGCGTGCCTGTCTGAAAGACACATAGGGAGGAGTGAGTGAAGCCATGATGACAGCTGATTTCTTCCTGTTTTCTCCTTTGGGCTCCCTCAGTGTCACTCGCTCATTTTTTTGTCACCGCCGCCATACAGGGCCATAATAAATTTTGATGTGCTTCGCCTGCTCCTGCAGTGTCACTTGCTCACTCTGTGGTAACCGCCATAGTGGTTTGCACTATAGCAGCCCAAGTCTGCACATTCCCCTTTTTCTCTCCAAGTGATCGATACTGCACGTCACGTAAAAAAAATATGTTCTTTTGCTCTCAGTGATACAAATCCATTTCATAAAATCCTTTCTTTCTCTTTAACTGATCTATACTGAACGTCACTTTTAAAAATACGTATTTTTCCTCTCTTTTCTCTCTCTCCAAACTATTTTTCCGGATAGGTGCCGTATACAGTATTAAACTGAGAAGAATGCATACAACACATGCCCCACTTGACAAATTTCAGAGTTGACAACGGTACTGGTTGATGCTAAATTTTTAAGTTGGGGTCCTGCGTCGTCATTCGAACTCCATCCGGCTGTTGTCACCACCACACACTCTAGCCAAGGGGGCACTCCTCTGGCTCTTCCAGCTCAACCTCCTTCCCCCCAGCCTGCCCCCACCTACAGGCCCTCTCTCCAAACAATTTACCCGGATAGGGGACGTATTAGATTTTGAACTGATAAGAAGAACAGATTTTTTTTTGGTTCTTCTTTTAATTGGCTCCTGACCTGTGATAGGCAGAGCATGGACATGTTCCCTTAGCTGCAGTAGAAAAGACACTCCCCTGGCCAGAGCAAGCTCTTTTTCCTTTTCTGTGTTCGAAAAATCCATGAAATATATGGTCCCAGGATAGGGGACGTATACGATTTTAAACTGAGAAGAATCGATACCACACATGCCCCACTAGTTCAAGTTCAATGTTGACAGCCATACCAGT
Source organism: Rhinella marina (assembly GCA_900303285.1). Lineage (NCBI taxonomy): Eukaryota > Metazoa > Chordata > Amphibia > Anura > Bufonidae > Rhinella > Rhinella marina. Next base: position 4,959 of record ONZH01017946.1, read on the forward strand.
TGATGCCAAATTTTTAAGTGGGGGTTCCACCACTACCAACCTAACCACCACCAGCATGCGCAGGTATACGAGTGCTAAACACTATGGAACCAAGGCCGTCCGTTCCCCTCATGCGGGTCCCACCACTGCTCCTTCCCCTGTGTCACTCGCTGCCTCTGCGAGTCAACCCCCAGCCCAGGACCCCGGCACGAGCGCCTCCCACCGGAAAACCACCCCTTCGCCTCCATGATCCTCCACACTGTCCACCAATGTGTCCGTGCACAACGTTCAGCTGTCATTACAGCAGACGTTGGAGCGCAAGCAGAAAAAGTTCAGCCCACCTACATGCACAAACCCTCAACGTCCACATACAGGGCCACGCAAAATTTTTTATGTGCTCTACTTGCTACCGTCGTGTAGCTCGGTCACTCTGACCGAGTCTGACCCTGGGGCCGCTCATGTACTGCCCACTTGGAGGATTGCGGGGCCTACCTCGGTCACGGTTTCTCAGACTTACTATGCCTCTTCCTCCAACCCCTCCTCCTCCTTCGAATTACCATCCGTGCTTCACCTCCTGCTACCTCAGTCTAACTCGGTCACTCTGTTGTCACCGCCATGCTGCGTCAGGCTAAATTTTTGGGTGGCTCACCTGCTACCTCATCTAACTTGGTCACTTGTTGGTGTCACCGCCATGCTGTGTCAGGCTTATGCCTGCATCGTGTGGCTGGGGATAGGAGAGCAGTGCCAGCATGGGCATGGGTGATGGACCTTCGTTGCACCTAGTTGGGTGCTTTCCTAACATGTGATGGGCATGTGCCTCGCCTTTCTTGGTCTGGGTGAGCACAATTGCCATGAGGGTAACCACCAGGCTGTTGCAGGAGAATTTGGGGTAATGGTGGGATTAGGCAGCCTCAGAGGCATCCATGCATGCTGCCCCTGCTGTTTCCTGTCCATTTACGTGGTGTTTCCATCATTTTCTGATGTTTCCAGGTTTTCACCCAGCCTTCCCTAGGCAGAGCCTTGATCCCCTGCAAAAAATGCTTGAGTCTCCCACTGACTTCAATGGGGTTCGTTACTCGAAGCGAGCACCCGAGCATCGGGAAAAGTTTGTCTCGAATAATGAGCACTTAAGCATTTTAGTGCTCGCTCATCTCTAATTGTGATGTTTTTTCTCAGCAACCACTTACTTTTAACTTATAAATGACAGACCGCTGAAATCAACTCCCCTGTCTCTACTTTATTCTGCTGTTACTATGGGCATAAAGTTGATGACAGTATCCCTTTAAAATCTAAGGACATTGGTAACCATGGCTTTTTACTATTCCTTTCTAGGTCATTTTAAAACTAAACAACACTATAACAAATATTAGAATAATTAATTCCCTTAATGGAGTTCCAACACAAATAAGATTACTAGGCTTTAGCATCACTATGTGACAGGTGCAAGTCCGAAGTCTGGAACATTTTTTTTTTTTTTTTTTTACTTGCTAAAACACCATACATATTTTCATCATAATGATATACAATTAATTATCTGAACAGAAGTAGTTGGACATTTGTGGCAAATCCAGGGACTGGGGGATAACATATCAAAAGAATGGACATCCCCTGACTCCCATTCTTCTAGCTAAGGAATGCCCCAGCCACAGCATGCAAAAAAGGGCACATTTATTAAGACTGGCATTTTAGATGATGGTCATAATAAAGCCCCATAGCTGGCAAAGGATCCACCGAAATTATGAAGAGGTGCAGGGTTCACCTTTACTTCGCCGCATCCCGCGCCAGTTATAAATGTAAGACAGCTTCCTAGCATTTTCTACACCAAAAAAATACCACAACCACAATTCTAGACCCGGCGTGAGCGGGGAAAAGTCGCAAATGACGGAGCAACGGTCAGTTGCACCTATCTGCACCTGAAATATGCCTAATTTAGTCATATTTCAGATTACTAAATAACCTCTAAAGAATACATGAAAAGAGATCAGTTCCCCTAGCAGGATTGGGGATGATGGAACCTATGCACTTATGATTTCTGTAAAACCCTTTTGAAACCTTTGTCAGTGTTAAATATTACTGATAGTATACTAATATGAATTTAAACTAAAGGACATCAGATATTTTCCAGATATTATGGGTTTTTTCATGCCCCATTTTATTCCTTTAACTATTTTACATGCATAAAGCAAGAAGCCATCTATAGCCACAAAGGTATTATAATACCACTGTATTTTCTGTTTGATGGGGAAGTTACACATGCACAGTGCACAGATATCATTGACACACACATTAATCCCCAGTATCCTCAGTATATAACTACAAAATGAAGCACAGTCAAGTGAAGTATATCTAACAACCTTTATACTTGAATGAGCATCTTTGGTTTTGTACCTTCAGAGTATTTCTTGTAGTAAACACAAAAAAGATAGAAGAAAAAAATGGAAAGCAACTTGCAAATAGGCTCTTTCTGCAGTAATGTCACTCTTTCAGCTAAGCTGATTTAGGTTGTTTAATATATTGCGGACCAAAATTCTTCTAATGCGGGCCAAAAATCAAATTTAAAAAAAAATGTTTTGCGGTAAAAAACATGCTAAAGAACAAACAGGATTTCACTGAAATATGCTCCCCAGCCAATTCCCAGAATCTAATGGGCATGAAATAGTGTTTCAAAAATTATATGTGCTATATCAATGACAAATACATTCTTGCAATTATGCCAAAAACTTAAGATCAGAAGACTGTGTTCTATAATAAATTATTGAACATATTTTCACTGCCAAATTTCCAGAATATATGTTAACAGTTTCAAAGAGTAAAGTTGTGAAACTAATTCAACAGCCTTTAGATACATACATAAATAATCTTCATTATTAAACACACAAGCCAAAGTAATTTTCCTATTGAAGGCAGTAATATATTTGTAAAGAGGAAGCTACCTTATATATTATTAATTATCTGGCATATATGTGTTAAAAGATGTTAAAAAGATTATCCATCTGTAAAAATTACTCTATGAAAAGAAGTAGTCAAACAGCCTCTTCACACACAACATACAGCAACACAGTAAACTTTCTCCTGCAGTAGGTCAAAAACAGGTAGAAATGGATCTGGTAGGAACTGGAGCTGAAAGTGGGAGATCTAAGCAACTTTATTAATCCATGTCAGACTACTTTTTTAAGGTTGGAAGTAGGCTTGAGAGAAGTGAAGCATTTAAAGTGAAGTTCGGTCCAAAGTTTAGGAGAACTTCGATTTGCAACAAAGCCAAATTTTCTTGTGCTTTGTGGTAACGAGTCAGATTTTCCAAAAATGGTGGCTGCACGTATTACAAAGTGAAAGTAAGAAGCCCAGGAATTCAAGATTGCCTACAATGACGTGCAATCAGCCAATCTGCAGATAGCCCTCAGTGTGACAACCCTAAAAAAAGCCTCACCTCATGTGGTCTCCGCCATTGTCCTGTGAGCTAAGCATGGGAAGAGACATGGCAGGTGCTCATGCGCAATGGACAGTGTTGCTCCATTCACCATGTTCTGCCAGCTTGTCTCAACCTTAATAGTTTTAAAATCAAAATACCACTAGGTTCATAGTAGGGAGGGACCCAGACACAACTAATTTAGTTTTTGTGCACTGTGTACAATGATTCAGCCTCTACTTCATAGTTTGAAAAAACTACACCGAAAAATACCACATACAGTGTTCCCTTTAAGCCTTGGCATCTGCTGAGCGGGGTTGGCTTAGAACTGGGCAATGCTTAGTCGAAGGTGGAATATGTAAATCAAATATGAGATAATCGTCATCGGTCAAACATCAAATCTAGCTTACTAAATAAGACATTGGCCAGGGTTGAGCATGGCATTTCTGGAGCCCCATATAAATCTATATATATATATATATATATATATATATATATATATATATATTCTCAACCTAACCCCTTTGCTCCTAACATTACGTATATCACTACAGAACATACAGGATAATACAGCGCCCCATACCTCTTACTTCCAGTGACGTCTCCTTTGATGTAGATGTTCTCTTTCCTCATCCCCTTTCAGACCAGACCACATTTTCAGCTATTTCTCGTCTCTGCAGTTTGACAAAAAAAAAGTAGTTACTACTTTTCCATCATCCTCCTATTTTCTGGACAAATCATCCTACCACCCCCAATACTGTGCCGCTGTGCTCCCAATACTATACTACAGAAACTAGTACCATGCAGATGGTGCCCTTCAATAATTATTGGCACACAGTGTCCTAAAGTAACTGCTCCCAGTGTCAGTGTCCCTGACATTAATAATGTAAGCATGTAAACATAAAGTCCCTCAAAAATAACTGTGCTAAGCTGATACTGTGCCAGAGTACCCCCCACAGTAATAGTGCTCCTCAAAGTCCCACCAATAGTAATAATTCTCTGCTAGAGCACACTTGGTAGTAATGCTCCTACAGTGCCCCCAAAATGTCCCCACTGTGCCCCAGAAGTAATAATGCTCCCATAGTGCCCATACTAGCAATCATGTTCCCCATTGACCCCCAGTAGTAATAAAGCCCACCATAACGCTTTCCAGTAGAAATAATTATCCTTATAATGTGCCAGTGCAAAAAAACCTTTTATTACCCCCAGTTGAGCTAATGTCCCCACAGTGCCCCCAAAATGTGCCAGTATAAAATACCCCTATATAGTGCCCCCAGTTAATGCCCCCATAGTGCTCCCTCTCCTCCTTCCTCATAGTGCTCCCATAATGTACCAGTATAACATGCCCCAGTAGATGCCCTCAGTGTCCCCCATAAATTGCAAATATAAAATACCCTTAGTGCCCCCCGTAGATGACCCCATAGTACTCCTCTCCCCTCTTCCCCATAGTACCCACCATAATGTGTCCCAGTATAAAATGTCCCTATACAGAGCACCCCATATAAAATACCCCTTCTTTATGGCCTCAGTAGATGCCCCCATAGTGCCCCCCAATAATGTGTCAGTACGAAGTGCCCCCCATAGATGCACCCCAATCATGTGCCAGTAAGAAGTGCCCCCATAGATGCCCCCCAAACATGTGCCAGTAAGTGCCCCTCATAGATTCTCCCCAAACATGTGCCATTAAGAAGTGCCCCCATAGATGCCCACCAATCATATGCCAGTAAGTGCCCCTCATGGATGCCCCCCCAAATCAGGTGCCAGTAAGTGCCCCCATGGATACCCCCCAATAAGGTGCAAGTAAGTGCCCCCCGTGTATGCCCCCAATCAGGTGCCAGTAAGTGCCCCCCATGGATGCCCCCAATCATGTGGCAGTAAGTGCCCCCCATAGATGCCCCCCAATCATGTGGCAGTAAGTGCCCCCCAGAGATGCCCCCCCAATCATGTGGCAATAAGAAGTGCCCCCACAGGGCCCAAAAAGTGCTCCTCTTCTGTATTGCGCCATATAAAAAATTAACACTTATACTTACCTCCATACCTCCTTCAGCGATGCGATGCAGGCCTCTTCCGGCCTGTGTCCCGCGTTGTACGGCTCAGGCGGCGGGACAACGTCATCGCGCCTCCTGCGCCAGCCTCTGATAGGCTGCAGGCCTATGACTGGCATTATAATAGAATCAGTGTGATCAGCACATTGCAAATAAGTATTCATATTATCGTATAGCCTTCCTCTAAGGAACAGTCTGCAGCCCATTTACAGGTTTCAGGAAAGTTAAGGGCAACTTGACTTGCAGTATATTTATCATGCAATTCTCAGACATTGTGACCAAGTGAATGTATCAAACCAAAGACAAATGTCAAACAAATTTCCAGTGCATGCTGACATGCGAGTCGAATATTTATACTTGAAATAATCGAGATAAGAAATTCTCAACATTGAACGGTTTGTTGATAGATTACATTCACAAAGTCACAACTTGAAAGAAAACTCTGAGCTTTTCTAAAAGTCTTTCATTTGAGAGAACTTGCCCTTGAATAAAAACATTATTGAGACACTGTCAGAAATTGAATAGAAAACTGCCAAAGTGATCAGCAATTGTAAAGCACTCACATGCTGCGAGAAAAAGTGTCCTTGAGTCTCAAGGTATGCCAAGCATGTCAATAGATACATAGATAACAAGACATACTAAAGTTAGCAATACTTTTTTTTTACCTTAGCATTAAGACAACCCCAGAGATACCTGAACATGTACTATCATTCAGTTTTAGAAAGAAAATGAGAAAATTCTGACCTTTACAGAAAGTTTCCAAAAGAAATCATTCTGCTGTGGAATATAATAAAAGTACTCAAGATGAGGTCTTGGAGAACAGTAAGGTAAATGTAAGTATTTCATTGTTCCTTTACAAGAATCTGAAATAATAGAAAAGGTAGGAGACACTGTGTTCATACTGAAATGTAGGTGTATTATAGAAATTTGGCTCTTATACAAGTTTTGACCGTGTTGCTAGTTCAGATCTGGACTCAGCTGTTACATAGAAAACACAAAATGAACAAAAATAGCATAACTTCACCTTGAAGTCACTTAAAGAGGACCTGTCAGCTCTACAAAGACCTCTGTTACCTTTTAGTAATACTTGTATTCCCCATGAAATAATAATTCTAAAACACCTTTTCTTAGAACTCGGCATTGTGAGATTCCAGTTTAGTGTCTTCTAAATATGCATGAATAAAATCGCCATTACCATACCCCGTTTTCAAAGGTCCCTACACAGCCTGGATTTGTGATTGCAAAGTACAAATCCTCAATGGTAAATCTCAATCTATTTATACAATTCTAAGAGGAAAAACAAAGGAACAACATGGAATACAGTTATAAGAAAAGAGTTCCAGGCTGTTACTTTGTCAAGAGTACAAGCCCTCCTTGTAAAAATAAAAATTTCAATCTCCTCATGTAATATCATAATTCATATTGTTCTGCCAAGGAGCATTGTTTAAAGGGAACCTGTCAGCTCCGAAACACCCCCTGAACTAGAGTAAGTGTTGTATAGTGTATGCTGAATCCGATTATGTAATTTTTATCTTCATACTCACTTCCATTCTGACACTGTGCTCCCACAAACCAGCAGTAAAATGCACTCACTGGACTCTTCTTTGAGTCCTCTCCATTATATGAGTGAGCACTGGAGTCCACTGAGTGCATTTTACTACTGGTTTGTCAGAGCACAGAGTCAGAATGCAAGTGAGTATGAAGATAAAAATTACATAATCGGACTCAACGTCACTTGCACTATACACCGCTTACTCTACCTTGGAGGGTGTTTCAGAGCTGACAGGTTCCCTTTAAATGATCACAAGAAGGGCTGTGAGCATTTTTAATCTGTATGAGTGATTAGGCTATGTTAACCTAGGGCTGGGAAACATCTTTAAAGGGCAGTTGTCTTTCTACATGAAACGTCCCTACTTAAAGTACTTTTTCATGTCAATATAAAGTGGCTCCAGACTGCAGCTTTACTATTGTACTATTACTTATACTAAGTAATGTTATATAATATCTGTGTTGACCTGCTAGTTACAATAAATGTCACCCATTTTAGCTGATAAGGCCACTTTCCCCATATCCAGTTTTACTTTTTTTAAGCAGAAAAATGGCCAGATGACCCCATAGACCATATTAAAATGTACTGCTTTCATAATGTAAATATGCACTTTGTTTTCTTAAAGGCTATGGACAATTTTTGTCATAAGTGCAGTTAATTATTATGGCCTGCAATCATTTTTGCTCAGTTGGTTTTTATTAAAAATATGAAGCTTTTTTACAGTTAAAATGGTTAAAAATATCAATCTACAGAATATCACTTCTCAGTCCCATCAACTGACTGCTCATGTGAAGCCTTATCTCTGATCTCCTGACCTTATAAACATTAATTTAAGCCATATTCTTATCAGAGGTTAACTATAATGAATGTTCATGAGGTCAGGAGGTCAGAGATAAGGATTCATATGAGCCATCAGCTGATGGAACTGAGGAGTGACAGTCTGCAAATAGACAAATTTTCGAACATGTGTATCTAAAAAACAGCTAAACATAATATAATTGAAAAACAAAATTTGCCCAAAATGAGTAAAATGCCAGGAAAAAAGTGTTTATTTAGTCTAAGTGTGTAGTCTAAATATGTAGACAAAGCAGTACATTTCAATGTGGATTTATCTATGGGGCCTATGGCAAAAAATAAAGCTGGATATGGGACAAAAAATTTGTCCTGAAGGTGTCCATAGGCTTTAAAGTATTCCTAATATAATAAACAATGATCATTTCAAATAAATAATTCAACAATTGCACTGCACTGCGTGATGCCCTTGGATAATTGCTGACCATCTAGAGGTTACATAACCTTTTATCAAAAGATTCTCTTCATAAAAAACAATCAATTTGTTCATGGAAGTGGAACAGAAGAAGAACTTAGAGCGCAAGAAGAACCATCTTTCACAGCAGTAAAGAAGTTCACATTGATTTCTCCACAATGAAAGGGATTTGCTAAACTATTTATACAACACTAGTAAGAATGTTAAATATTCATGGAGTACTACATATTTTATAAACCCTCCTAAAACACTGAACAATAAAATAATAAACAAAATCCATATTGAAAGCGGCATTTTTCATTCTGGACACATTTAGAACCCAGCTTCCATAAAAGAATACGCAAGGCAAAGTAATAGAATGTAATTTACAAAATAAGGAGGCTCAGCAAATATACAAAATATATTGTCTGCACACTGGATACATATGTATTCTTCCTTGCCTTTGTATACTTCCTTGTGTTATGTAATGGCAGCTTATTCACACAGCGATCAACATTACTGGCATCCTGCGCTCATATGAGCCTTGTGGTCCTTTGCGATACTTGCAGATGCAAAAGTTATATGAATCTAAAGCAAAGCGTACATATCGAGAAGGACTGGCACAGCAGCTGTTGATTTATAGATGAGGGGAGTTTAAAGAGAATCTGTCACCACGTGCTGCACACAAGGAGTCCAGATTGTCCTTTAAAATTTTATTTCCCTGCTGAAAGCTGCGCTGATCTACACAGTCCGGACTGCTCTGGACTTTAGAGGAAATCTGTCACTAGGATAATTGCTATTGAAGTAAAGGTCCTTTTACACGGGCCGATTATCGGCCGAAAAATCGTTCCTAGGAACGCTAGTGCCGATAATCGGCCCGTGTAAAAGTGGCCCTAATCAGCCGACGAACGAGCAAAACGCTCGTTCGTCGGCTGATTGGATCTTTTGGTTTCTACAAAAGATCCAATCTGTCGGGCGCACATCGGCCTGTGTAAACAGGCGATGTGCGCCTGACAGTATGGAGCTTCCAGGCCGCACGAGCGATACAGCGATCATTCGTGCGGCCCGGCGCTCGATTCATCGGGCCGTGTAAAGGCTCCCTGCCCGAGCGCCGATATCGCTGATCGGCGCTCGGGCAGAGAGACACATCGGCCCGTGTAAAAGGGCCTTAAAGCGATAGACTAATAGCACTTAGCACCTTATTTCCAGATGTGCCTTTGTTTCAACAATAGGTGTTTTCTATGTTCCGAAAATCCATTTTATTTGGTGTGCAAATGAGCCAGTAAGGTGCCCAGAAAAGTGATATTCTCACACGAAGAAGCCCAGGCTCAACGCCTGCTAGCGCCTAAGTCCACCCTCATGCAGAGCCTAAGCCTGCCTATTTTTGAGGGCATCAGCTTCAACTCTACAAGTGGGCATTGTGCTGATCCCAGTGATGTATTCAGCCTGCAATGGAAAGGAAGGAGAAGAAACACGTCACTTATGTCAATGGGCTCGGCGCATGTCCACTTGTAGAGTTGAGGCTCATGCTCTCAGTGGGACAGGCAGAGCGCAGATGCAGGTTGTGTTCAGCACTGCAATGCGCAAGATTTACACGCGATACAGCAGGGAAAAGAGGGGCAAAGTTATGGCTTTAATGTGACTTAGGAGGGGGCGGGTGAACACAATGTAGCAGGAGGTGTCATGTCAGAGTAGAGAGGAAGTGGGCTTGGGCTCTACATGAGGGCGGACTTGGGCACTAGCAGGAGGCGTGCCTGGGCTCCTTCATGAAAGAAGAACGCCTCTCTGTGCACCTTACTGGCTTATTTATATACCAAATAAACTGGAAATACCTATTACTGAAAAAAAGGGGAGGGATGAAGAAAAATGAAAAGTAGCAATATAGACTTCTTATCTGCAGTACTACTCATGTATTACAGCAGATAATAGATCAAGATTTTTGAAAAATTCGATTCAGCTGACTTGCCGAATTTTCCGAAAAAATTTGCTTAGATCCAAATAAATTTGTGGCGAATCGCGTTAAAAAACAGCTACTTCAGGGCTGCAGAGAGCCTGGATAGTGGTGTAGAACACTGTGCCTTGCAGTAAAACGCATAGGGAGTCTACTGTGGTAGTGAAAGAATACTGTGAGCCAGTGTGACACGCACATAACAGGCGTCGATCTTAGAATCACTGCACACTTTTATGTATTTGGGCAGTTAAGGGACCAAAACTCACCGAATAACTCAAGTCTGAACTCAGCCTTACAGGTTAGCACCAGCTATAAACAATCGTGCAGAGGCCCAAGATCTACTAGAGCACCAAAAGTGCACGCCTTTTACACCGATTCACTGATTCCACATACATTTCGACAGAACCTGTTCTATTACACGCTTATACAAGCAAAGCCCCCCCAGACAGCGTGGAGATGGCAGTGGCAGCAGCATCAGCAGACTATAGATTGGCACAACAACAGTGTGGCCAAGTGGCAGCAGCATGAGTAGGCCACAGAGTGGCATAATGACAGACGCTGGAAGTGGCAGTAGCAGTGGAAGTAGTAGTACAATTTGGAGGCCACAGAGTGGCACAATTACCTAATTTTGACGTAGCGGCAGCTAGGAGACGGCATGTGGAGTCAGCGGCGACAGCAGTATCAGGACGGAGAGTGGCATAATGACATACTCTGAAGAGCAGACCGTAATAAAAAATTATTGTCCTTTTGGTTAAGATCAACTGTAGCATATGTTCTTATCAGTATCGGGGCTGGTTATGCCAGCGGACGGGAACGTGAGACAGAGGAGGTGCAGTGAAGGCTCCAGCTTTGCCTCGACTGTGACACAATGTCAGTATTGACCCAAGACGCCAAGAAAGTTCAGAGTTCAACTTGAGATCGAGCTGGCAGTCTGCAGGGAGCTGAGCTACCACCTGTGGGATCCCCTGCCTCTCGCCTCCCCCATGCTCATCGCTGAGTGTCCCGGGGGCCAGAATCGTTTACCTTTAAAAATTCGAGTGTTCAAAACAAACAGGATTTCCTGTATACTTGAGCTTTGAATAATGGAATAGGACTACAGAACGTACCAAAAAAATTATGAGTGACATGCTGGCAGCAGCAGTCGGACAAATTTACTAGGCCAACGAGTGGCACCGTAAGAGCAGCTGCAAGAGGCAGCAGCAGTCGGACAAATTTACTAGGCCAACGAGTGGCACCGTAACATCAGCTGTAAGAGGTAACAGCAGTCGAATACATTTCAAGGCCACAGAGTGGCACTGTAACAGCATCTGCAAGAGGCAGCAGTCGAATACATTTCAAGGACACAGAGTGGCGCAGTAACAGCATGTGCAAGAGGCAGCAGTTGAATACATTTCAAGGCCACAGAGTGGCACAGTAACAGCATCTGCAAGAGGCAGCAGTCAAATACATTTCAAGGCCACAGAGTGGGAGCAGCAGGAGTCATACTAATTTTAATGAGACAGACTGGCACAGTGACATACCCTGGGAGAGGCAGCAGCAGTCATAAAAATTTAAATGCAACATACCATAGAGTAGCACAATTACATAATTTGGAGGTAGTGGCAGCTAGGACACAGCGTGTGGAGGCGGCGGCAGTAGCATGAGCATACCTCCCAACTTTTGAAAATTGCAAAGAGGGACAATGTGTGCAGCGCTCATCACGGCAGTTTTTTTTATACTAGGCAACGCCTCTAACTCCGCCCAAATCATAATTACTGGAGCCCCTGCGGCCTTTTTTTTTCTTGCGCTTCAATGTCCATATAAATATTACCACATAAATCATTAGATTATAGAGTTTTAAGGTTTAAATTGCACTAAATAATGAAGTTCTGATCTAATTTATAGGTAGAAACCATACAGATACTTTAGTAAGGAGCAATTTAGTAAATTTATTAATGCACATTTATCCATTAATTCTCCAGGTCAAAAAGAGGGACATTTAAGGATCAAAGAGGGACAGAGGGACGTAGGTCAAAAAGAGGGACTGTCCCTCCAAAAGAGGGACACTTGGGAGGTATGGCATGAGTAGGCCACAGAGTGGCATAATTACATAATTTGGAGGTAGCGGCAGCTAGGACACAGCGTGTGCAGGGGGCAGGTGGAATGAGTAGGCCACAGAGTGGCACAATCACATAATTTGGAGGTAGTGGCAGCTAGGGCACAGCGTGTGGAGGCGGCGGCAGCAGCATGAGTAGGCCACAGAGTGCCACAATTACATAATTTGGAGGTAGCGGCAGCTAGGACACAGCGTGTGGAGGCGGCAGCAGCAGCATCAGGCCACAGAGTGGCATGGTGACATAGCCTGGAGGTGACAGCAGTAGCAGCTTAAGGAGACCTGATTGTTGAGGTGGCAACAGCATCAGAAGGCTACATATTGGGTCAGTGACAGAGTGGAGAGGTGGGTGGCAATACCAGTCACTGGTAAAAGATGCTGGGTGGTAGAAGGAGCAGCTGGCAGATGTGTGGCATAAGGCGGGTGGCAGCATCATAAGAGTGGCTGAGGCAGGTAGCCTGAAGAATACAGTCTCATTTGTCAAGGTTTGGGTGACGCATCATGGCTGATCTAATCTGATGCATCAGGAGTTGGTGGGTGGAATTCCTGGCTGATCCACACTTGATTCATCTTGACAAAGGTGAGTCTTTCCACATTTTGGAAGGACAGGCGAGTTCTCCTTGCGGTAACTATGATGGTAGCTCTGATGCCACACTACTTGCCGGGCAGGACAGCTTCTCCAGTTGCGGCCACAAATCCATTTTGGCTGCGCAGTAGTCCAGCGGATCTTCAATGTGGGGTGGCAGGGTGCTGTCCAAGTAGGCCACCACCTGCTGGTTCAGGGTCTGCTCCTGGTCTACCTGCTGCTGGTGAGTACTTTACGGCGGGTGAAGAAAGCTGCTCATCAGCGACTCCAGACTCAAGTTGCTGCTGATGGAGCTGGTACTACTCCTACCCCCCCCAGCCCCCCACAGCAGCCGTGGCAGTGGTACATGAGCGCTGAGGGACCCCCCGGTCAGACCTGCCAGAGGATGGACGATGACGCAGATAGGTAGCAGCCAACTGACTACATAGGATGTCTCTATAGTACTTCAGTTTGTCCTTCCTCTCAGCAGGTGAAAAAAAGGCCCCCATTTTAGACCGGAAGCGAGGGTCCAAGAGTGTGGAGAGCCAGAAGTCATCCCTCTGCCGGATGGTGACTATTCGGCTGTCACTATGCAAGCAAGTGAGCATTAATCGGGCCATTTGCACTGCATACTGTCTTGGTATCTCTGGGTCATCTGCCTCATCTTCCTCATCTCCATCTACCTCCTCTGGCTGATCCTGCTCCTCCTCTTCTGTCACCTGGGTAGAAAAACCACTAAATTGGTTCCAATTGTGCTCCAATGTCCTCCTCCTCCTCCAGTTAAGCCCCCACCGGACTCATGTGGTGGTGAGATGCAGCCACCTCTCCAGTCCCCTGACCAGAAAGATTTTGCAGCATCTGTTCCAGGACATGAAGCAGTGGAATGACATTGTTCATACCGTAGTCCTGGCGACTGACAAATAATGTGGCCTCCTCAAAGGACCTGAGCAAGCGGCAGGTGTCACACATGAGTTGCCACTGGCTGACATCAAAATTACATAGGGGAGTACTCCTTTCAGCTTGGATCATTAAGAAATTGTTTATGGCCTTTCTCTGTTCGTACAGTCGGTCCAACATAAGGAGGGTCGAATTCCAATTGGTGGAAAAGTCACATATGAGCCTATGTTGGGGGACGCCATTCTGCCACTGCAGCTCAAGAAGGGTGTGCTTGGCGCTGTAGGAATGGCTGAAGTGCATGCAAAGTTTCCTGTCCATTTTTAGAATGTTTTGCAGTTGGGTATAAGACTTGAGGAACCGTTTGACAATGACAATGGCAGGGCGCATGGCTCAGCCATCCTTGGCGCAGAGCGGACACCATGTTCTTTCAGTTATCTGTCACCATGGTTCCGATATTTAGTTGTCGCGGAGAAAGCCAGCAATTGATTTCTTCTTTCATGACGCGGAGCAGTTCCTCCACTGCGTGACACCGCCGTGCCCTGCACATGTGGTACGCTGGAGGAGCACTATGAGTTGGCCCTTCAGTGGAGGCTGAGGTGATGGAGAAGGAGCCGGACATTAGCGCAGGATCAGCAGTTTGACAACGAGGAGGAGAAAGTGGCATCACCTCTTCAAGTTGCTCGTGTGGCTGGGCAGGAAGCACATTGACCCAGTGGGCCGTAAAGGACATGTACTGACCTTGACCGTAGTTACAACTCCACACTGTGCACTTTGGCAGACACCGACAGGCTCAAGGACTGGGCCACCCTCTCTTCTACATATTTGTGCAGGGCTGGGACTGACTTTTTGGCAAAGAAATGACGGCTTGGGACTCTCCACCTCGGCTTGGCACAAGCCATCAGTTCTCTGAATGGTGCAGAGTCCACCAGTTGAAAAGCATGAGCAACTATGACAGGAGCACGGTCAGCTTCTGCGCTGTAGGATGGCTGGACGGGTACTGCTGTCTCTTTGCAATTGCCTCGGTGAACGACTGCTGCCGTAATGAGTGGCGAGGAATAAGAGGAGAAGGATCAATAGCATCTAGAGCGGTATATAATGACAGACAGCTCCCTTCGGCAGAGGTGCTGTAGACTTGACTGCCTGAAATGGGATGCGTGCCACTGGGTGATGCTGCTGTTGCTGCTGCCGACTGGACCATCACATCTGAGCCACGGTTCTCCCAGGCCTCTTTGTGGTGACACTGCATATGTTGGTGCAGGGCCTTGGTGCCAACATTAGCACTCTGGCCACGCTTCACTTTCTGACCACAGATTCCACACCACTGAGTAGGTGATTTTACCACCAACACTCCGCACTGACTGAGTGGTACCTCCACTGCCTGGCTGAGCCCCTGTGCTGCTCTTTTCATGGCTGGAAAGCACCTACGAAGAGTGCGGTCTACCCTGTGCCCGTTTGGCTCCCGACCTCGCACTGCTGACACTCCGCTGACTAACGGTAACACTACCGACTTGCTGCCTGCACCGCTGCCTGGCGCGCAATCTGTCAGTCTCGTCTGCAGATGATGATAATGATGATGAAACCCTTGCTTCACCCAGCTCCCAAGTGTGATCGGCTACATCATCATCAACTACAGTTTGCACGTCGCTAATGTCCTCCTCAACTGTCTCAGTGTACAAAGCCTGACCGCTCTCAACATCACCTCCCACTACACTTTCCTCATCAGTACTTGACCGCCTATTGGAAGAAGAGGATTTCTGCCCCACCTCTTGGCTTCCCAGTAGCTGCTGACTGTACTCAAGTAGTTCGTCCTCGCTGTATAGTGGCTCAGAGCCCACAGCATATAGTACTTCTCTGGCTGAGGGAACCGAAAAGGACAGAGGCAGGTTGAGGACAGGTGAAAGCACTGGATCTGCTCCAGGCCCATGCCAACTAAGTGTTGTGTCTGATGAACCCGACGACTCTTGGCTGGGGGTGTCAGATGTCATCTGGGAGGAAGTGGAGGAAGTTAAAATGAACATCCCCACAAACACGGATTCACAGTTTTTTTGGCAATTCAACTTCACTGAAGAAGTTAGCACTATATGGCGCTTGTCTGCTTATATGGCGACTGACGCCGCAAATAGTTATTTAAAAATGAACAACCCCACAAACACGGCTTTTTTTTTTTTTTTTGGCAATTCAACTTCACTGAAGAAGTTAGCACTATATGGCGCTTGTCTATTTGTATGGCGAATGACGCCGCAACTATTTCTTTCACATTTACAAGCTGCCAATCACGGATTATATATGTTTTTCCCCAAACACAACCCAAAAGATTTTTTTTTTTTTTATTTATTTACTTATACTTAATGTGGGTACACCAAGGCTCTGACCCTCTTACTGCACTGCAACAAGGGACACTAGTGGTGCTTCTTTGAATAAAGCACCCCAAAACATCCTTTAGAACAGAGTGCAGTGCTGTATAACAGGCTAACCTCAATGCCCAGTCACTGCTGCTCAGTGTACCAGAATAGCGATTTCACTGCCTGATAATCCCTTATGGATTCTTCTGTCTAGAAATCGTCCCTCTCCTATCCCTGCAATTCAGATTATCTATCCCTGATCTCCTCATTTCTTTTCTTTAGCAACGTTTTTCTATCACTTGCCCTATCTCTCCTGACGTCTGTCTCTGGTCTAAAATCAATTGCAAATGGCGGATTCCAGCGCTGCAGAGCTATTTATAGGGCTGTGACATCACAGGACCTGGCTGGCTGCTAATTAGCTACATGTCTGCATGTGATCGCAATGTGGATGTTTACTTCTTTGTTCCAGAAATCCTTCCCCCATGTCATACCATGTGCTTGCGGCCATTTTAGGGGAAAAAAAAAGATTTGTTACCACGAGTCGCCATGAAATTTGCTTTTGTGGCGAATCAAATTTTCCATGAAATTCGTAACAAATTCCACGTTGTCAGCTTCGATTCACTCATCTCTATTCAAGATCATGGAGAGAGATTCCCTTTAAAGAATCTATTGGAATATTTTCAGCCCTTCAAATGGCAAACACAGGCCATTAGACATAACACTGACCATTATGATTTATTTTATACATTTGTTTTACATTCAGTGATTTTAAAATCTTTGTGGTATTTAAAATCTTTGCATTTGGACACAAAAGTGCATGGTGATCATGGTGGTGAACCCCATGTTTATATGTAACTAGGTGTGCCCAAATATTTGTGTGGTCTCAAAATGTCAAATAGACCATCAAAGTTGATTAAATGAATATGTAAAACCATACCTACGTATAAACTTAAAAGGTTTTGAGAACTTAAATATTGAAGGCCTATCCTCAAGATCCAGTTGTTAAACTTGGGCCTTTTGCCATACCTCCCGCTGTCTCACCCGTCATATCCCAAGTATCTCCTGCCTTGCTGCCCACTGCTGTCTATGCCAGATGTGAAAGGTGCATGACTTACAGATGCGTCCTCCAGCCATGCTGCCTCTGTGCTCCATTCCATGCTGGTGTCCCATAATGCCATGCGCCCGCGCTTTCTGTCATTTACGCTTCCTGGGGAGTGTGCTTTCTGCCTCCCAGCATGGCCCCCAAGTGGGGTTGCAAGGTTATATAACAGCTTCCTCTTCAAGGAAGTTGCCTGAGCACTGAGTTACTATCAGTAATAGCATTATGTTTGCCTGCCGCCTGCATCAAATACTGGACCTGTCTGACCCTGAGCCTGTCTGATCCTCTGTACCATGCTATTATCTGATACTGGCTTCTGACCTCTGGATTGTCTCTGACCACACTTCAACTTCTGTCTCTGACAATTATCGTGATCAGCTGCTGTCTTTACTCCAGTCTTCTCTTCAATACCACTTCTCACCATAATGTCTGCTATTGGATTCAGTTCACACTAACTGCAGTTCTTACTGCAACTTGAGCTATTGGAGTGTTACCTGTTGTCTGACTCTGTGAGTCAGCTGTAGGTAGGGGTTCAGTTTATCTCTTGCTGCATTCTGTCCTGACTCCTGTGAGAGTGCTGAATTACACCCTAGGGGTTAGCGGTTGACATCCCTTGGTTGACACAGAGAATACACACTCTGGTTTGACCAGTGGGTCCCACCCACTGGCTGTAACAACAGTAAGTCATAAACATCAGATCAGTCAGGGTCTGACTCTCAGCACCCAGCTGTGACATGAAGTCTGTCTGCCACTTTCTTTCCTTTCTGCAGATCAGTCTAATTCAAGTGAATGGGACTGAGCTGCAATACCAGGCCCAGAAATATATGTTGCTTCCATTGGAATACTATACAGCGCTGGAGCCCTTTAAAACAGGGAATTGTTGGGGGTTTCCAAAGTCAGATCCTTATCCAATTGATATTGATGAGCTATCTTGAGAAAAAGTTATCAATATTTAACTCCCCAAAAATCCATTGATCATAAAGTCAGGTGTTAATGAGAATAATGCTTGTGATCTGAGGTATCTATAATCTCAAAACAGTGTCTAGAATGGTTTAACCTTGATTAAGTCCATCATGACCTGAATTTTATAACATTGAAATTAGAAATGATCCCTAGGGTTTTGCCATGGAACTGCTTCTAGCCTTCATTAGCAGTGGCTTTGGATAGTTTTCCTGACTACTGATAACAGGACTTTTGTACTTAGAAAAACATTGTACATGGTGTACACCTAACTATGACTTGCAAACAGGCCCATCATAGAATGCCAGTTTTGACTTGTAAGCAGGCTCATCATAGAATGCCATCTTTGCTAGTAAAAAAAGCAATACTGAATCCGACTATACCATACTACTCCCTTTCATTCTCAAAGTACACAGATACTTATCTAACAATCATTTTTAGCTGGACATACCCTCAAAAGGGGTTCTTCATGAAGACAACCTCTGTCCATAGGCTCTATGAGGATGTGTGGGCTCCATGAGCAAGAATACAGAGTCAATCTGTATCAGACCACACTGTGTACAGTTCTGGGCTCCTGTGAACAAGACAGACATAGTAGAGCTGGAGAGGGTTCAAAGGAGGGCAACTAAAGTAATAACTGGAATGGGTGGACTACAGTACCCTGAAAGATTATCAAAATTAGGGTTATTCACTTTAGAAAAAAGACGACTGAGGGGAGATCTAATAACTATGTATAAATATATCAGAGGTCAGTACAGAGATCTCTCCCATCATCTATTTATCCCCAGGACTGTGACTGTGACGAGGGGACATCCTCTGCGTCTGGAGGAAAGAAGGTTTGTACACAAACATAGAAGAGGATTCTTTACGGTAAGAGCAGCGAGACTATGGAACTCTCTGCATGAGGAGGTAGTGATGGTAAGTTCACTAAAAGAGTCCAAGAGGGGCCTGGATGTATTTCTGGAGTGTAATAATATTACTGGTTATAGTTACTAGAGATGGGTCGTTGATCCAGGGAGTTATTCTGACTGCCTGATTGGAGTCTGGGAAATAATTTTCTTTCCCCTAAAGTGGGGAAAATTGGCTTCTGCCTCACAGGGGTTTTTTGCCTTCCTCTGAATGAACTTGTAGGATAACAGGCCGAACTGGATAAACAGATACCTTTTTTCGGCCTTACAAACTATGTTACTATGTTACTAATCTAGGAGGCTTGTGCTGCCTATGTATTAACTAGACAACCATTTGTCTGCTTGGCATCCATGTCATACAAGGCTTCCCTTTGAAAAATCAGGTCTTTTCAGGAGGTGCTAGGAATCTGAATAATATTCTAAAAGGGGTTGTCCCTAATCGACAACTCCTTTTAGTGTTAAAAGTTTAACTATGCAAAATGTTTATTTTGAGGCTTCATTTAATATTTTCTGTATTATGTAAATAGGCAAATTAGAATTTGTTGCTACAGAGATTCTGCTCACTATGAGAGGGGCATGGAGAAAGAGGGGAGAGGGGAATTTTTTTTTTTTGGGGGGGGGAGAAAAAAAATAGTTGCCCACTTTATGTGCTGTGTGATGTTTTTATGTATTTTTCTTTCCGTGGTGTGATTTTATTGATTTCTTTTTATTATTATGATAACATTTTTTCCCTAAGTGTGGATAGTAATCTCTCTAACTGTGATAGTATGATAGGGTACTAATTCCATGAGAACATTATACACTTAACATATCGATTGCTTATTGACCAGATGTTAACGGGAAAGACTGGAAGCCAGTCTGAGAACAATGCTTCCTTTGTTATGATTGTTCTGATGTCAAGCACATGCAGTTTTAATTATAAGCTGTTTAAAATATTTATAGTTGTTGTTTCTTTTTCAGAAAACAAGATAAAAGCTCTTTTGAAATTGGATGACACAAACCATTTGATATTAAACACCACAGAATCCTGTTATGCCTAATTAAGCACACACTGTATCTAGTTCAGCTATTGGGCCATTTTCCATGGTTTACTTCCACATTATTGTATTTCCCAAGACATTGAAAAATAGACATTTTCTGCTGCAAAATAGACATTTCTCACTGAAACATGCCTACAGAAAATGGAAAATCATTTTTATACCATTTTAGGTAAATGTATTTGTTCTTCATCTCATTCAGGAGATCATATGTTTTTATAGATTATGGGGGACATTTATCATGGCTGGCATTTTGTATGTTGGTCTTGATTCCCCCTACACTAGTGGTGAGTGAATTGAAGTTAAGCTAATTGACTTTGATCCAAATTTTAGGAAAATTTGATTTGCCATGTCTGTATTTCCTGGCGCTTCGTGGTAACAAATCAATTTATCCTGAAATGGCAGTAAAAAAAAAAAAAAAACATACAGTGCTCACCTCATCAATTTGCTCACAGAGAGGCCGTCACTGCCATCTACATTGAAGAAAACGCACTAAATATCTCTCGCTCTGACGTGGCATCACAGCATGATAACGTGATGAAATCGAGCCAGCGCATGTGATATTTGGCACATTTTCTTCAATCAAGATTACTGCGACGGCACCTCTGTGAGCAAATGGATTAGGTGAGTATTTTTCTTTAAACCCCCGAACGGCTTTAATGTGACTGTCAGATACAGCGAAACAGATGAACCAAATTTTTGATAACTTCGCTCATCTCTACCCTGCACCTCCAGAGGATGTGCCAAATTTATGTACAGGCACACGCCTTTCATAGATTCGGCACATCCTCCTGCTCGCCGTGTGACAGTCTAAAATCTACAGTTGCCTCCTAGCTGCCATACATTTCTGAGTAATGTAAATGTGTCAGACTTGCAGTGACACCCCCTCCTTACCCTCACCACACCACCTTTTCTTGCCACTTCTAAAAAGTGGAATAAAGAAGGAAAAGTCACAGATTTTGCCGCAAATATGGCGTGGAACAAAATCTGCATATCTATTTTTATACCACAAAAGTGGCATCAATAGAACGGTAAATGTCCCACTATGAAGAATGTACTGTATTTTGCACACTTATAGGATGTTACAGCTTCTTGCAGTAGAAATGTCATGTATGGCTTCCAAAGTATACTGTATGTAACATTTGAAAAATGGCTGCAATTGGTTTGGTGCAGGGTAGATTGGGGTGCAAAGTTTAAGGGATTCCCTGGTTTTCATCCATTCACCTTTAGGATACGGCCACACTGTCAGGTTTTCTGTTGCAATTTTTGAGGCCAAAATCAGGAGTGGTGCATAAAAAGAGAGACCGTATAAAGGACAGATACGACCTCTCTTTTTTAATTCAATTCTGATTTTGGCTTCAATATGGCATAAGGGAACCCTAATGTGTTGCCGTACCGTTATAAAGCAATGTGGACAGGTCAGACAGAGGCAGTAGTAAAAATGATGAGTAGAAGTAGAGTATTTCAAGTAGGTTGCAATAATCAAAGTATCTGAATTGGACCAATCTGAATTTCAAGGTAAATTTGATTTCCCAAAAAGTTTCGTGGTAAGAAATCAATTTGTCCTGAAATGGGTGGAAAAAAAATTCATACTTACCTTATCCATTTGCACATGTAGTTTGTCGTGGCCATCTTGATTGAAGATTCCACGCAAAATCTCTCACGCGGTGACGTATGATGTCACCATGCCGGCCGACGTGATGATGTAATCACATCACCATGCAACATTTTGCGCAGGATCTTCAATCAAGATGGCCACTGGGCCTCAATGTGATCAAATGGATAAGGTGAGTATTTTTAATTTTTTCACCAGATTAACCTCTGAAAGCCCTCAATGTTCATCTCTGATACTCCAATCAGTGATGAACGTTGCATCTGAGGGGTTCAATGACAGGATAAGCGCAGGGCAAGGGTTTTTTCAGCAGATCCAGTGATGTAACTGTAATTTGTCCATAATTATAGATCCCTCACACACATTATAGTTTATGTATCCTTGAAAACTATGGACACTACATGGTTTGTGGTTTTCATGGGACATTGGTAGGAAAAATTAATTTTCGGCCTAGCAGTATCTGTGGAATATGGATAAGAAAGCAAAAAACAAACATGAACCAAACACAGATCCATAAAGGACATTTTCACAGATGAACCACTGACCATCTTGTCATCATAGAGACCCCAAAAAATGCAATAATAACAATCCATAACAATCTGCAGAATAATGTTAATTTGCTGCAGATTTGATTTGGTTTTCCCCACCCCTCAAAATATTTATATAAATAAGTCAAAATATTAGATATGCTTATAAAATATTCCAATAAATATATAATAAAAAATAACCCATCCTGCAGAAAACGTCTACACTTCTTCAAAATATTGAGCCTGAAGGCTACACACAGAAACATCTAATATATAAAGCTGAGTGTATTTGTGTGTGTGTGTGTGTGTGTATGTCCGCTAAAGGAATCCACACTGCTGCAGGTACAATCACAAAATTTGTTACCACAAATAGAATAACAATATACACGTAAAAAATACAAAGTTTATTATAAGTATATTAAAAAATACATACAAACATAAAATACACAAATAGCGATGGAAAGGTCTTCAGCGGATACACAAGAAAACGCAGGGCAGTCAGGATGGCAATATTCAAAACATGATGGTACAAAAAATCATGATAATAAAAAGGACATGTCCACACCAACTAAGGTACATGTTTAAAGTGCTAGTGCCTCAAAGATACCAATACCTAATAAATATCTCTGTACCATACATATGACAATAAGTTCATGTGAACAAATAATAAGTTACCATCCCAAGCCCTCCACTCTCGACGCGCGTTTCGCTCACTGCTTCATCAGCTGATGAAGCAGTGAGCGAAACGCGCGTCAGAGAGTGGAGGGCTTGGGATGGTAACTTATTATTTGTTCACATGAACTTATTGCCATATGTATGGTACAGAGATATTTATTAGGTATTGGTATCTTTGAGGCACTAGCACTTTAAACATGTACCTTAGTTGGTGTGGACATGTCCTTTTTATTATCATGATTTTTTGTACCATCATGTTTTGAATATTGCCATCCTGACTGCCCTGTGTTTTCTTGTGTATCCGCTGAAGACCTTTCCATCGCTATTTGTGTATTTTATGTTTGTATGTATTTTTTAATATACTTATAATAAACTTTGTATTTTTTACGTGTATATTGTTATTCTATTTGTGGTAATAAGTAGAGAGCCTTGGTTGGTGCACACCAAGCTGGGTGTGCACTGTGCTCCAATTGTGTGATGTGATACCAATCACAAAATTTGGCACACATGTACATTAGGTGTCCGGGAAGGTTTTAGAACAGTTTTCAGCTCTCCAGGACGTACCGTTCCTGAGATATTCCCAAAAAAATGCATTAGCCAATAGTAGACTGGTCACATGACCCTTATCAGCCAATAGAAGCTCACAGGCAGTCTCCACACACCAGGTTTCTATGACAACCTAGCCAGTTCACTGCTGTAGGTCTGCATTAAAGAGGCAGAGTGCTGTGGATGACAATGGTAAAGGGGTATTCCGGTTACCATAACTATAACTTATGTTTTAGACTAACTCATCATCAATCATTACCTCATATAATGTAAATTTCACATATTTACCGTTCAGTAGTAATAAAATATGTTTTCTTCCACTGCTATCCACCTTCCTCCTAAATTACTATGGCATCGGCCTATAATTCAGGCCACCGTCAAAAGAAGGACTTAAAAGCACCACCCCCAGATCCCACTAAGTCACGCCCCTTACTCAGTCAGGCCACGCCCCTCCCATGCCGCATTTGACCGGGATCACTTTCTGTCAGCTGCAGGGGGGGGAGGGTGACTTTCTCCCTGCAGCTCATGCTCAGACTGCACAGTGCTGCTGCTGAGAGTGAGCTGTTCAAAAGGACATTCCTGTGTCCATCCAGGCCCTGCGCATGACAGAGGACAGGGAGTCTGAAAGCCAGACTGTCCAGCCTAAAACAAAACCTCTGGCCACCCTAGGGCCAGGCTGATTTTAGGGTGGCCAGATATCTGGCTTTAGGCTGGACAGTCGAGTTTTCTGGCTACCTGTTCTCCGTCCGACACAGTGCCTGGACAGACACAGGGATGGCCACCCTTTCAGTAGCTCACACTGTGACAGCTTCTCCTCCATGTCTTCACTGAGCCAGGGGGGCATGGCCTTATGTTTAGTGGTGTGTCTTCATGGGAACTGGGGGCGCTGTTTCACATTTGGGGGAATGGCCGGTGAGGTCTGGCTTCCTGGGGTGAAGACAGTGGCCACTCTAGCTGCTGTGGAGGTTACAGTTAAAGGGGCGGGCTGTTGTAGAGGTCACAGTTAAAGGGGCGGGCTGCTGTAGAGGTCACTGTTAAAGGGGCAGGCAGCTGTAGAGGTCACTGTTAAAGGGGTGGGCTGCTGTAGAGGTCACTGTTAAAGGGGTGGGCAGCTGTAGAGGTCACTGTTAAAGGGGCGGGCTGCTGTAGAGGTCACTGTTAAAGGGGTGGCCTGCTGTAAAGGTCACTGTTAAAGGGACGGGCTGCTGTAGAGGTCACTGTTAAAGGGGCAGGCTGCTGTAGAGGTCACTGTTAAAGGGGCGGGCAGCTGTAGAGGTCACTGTTGAAGGGGCGGGCTGCTGTAGAGATCACTTTTAAAGGGGCGGGCCGCTGTAGAGGTCACTGTTAAAGGGGCGGGCCGCTGTAGAGGTCACTGTTAAAGGGGTGGGCTGCTGTAGAGGTCACTGTTACAGGGGCGGGCACTGTAGAGGTCACTCTCAATATTTTTTAATGACACACACACACAAACAGTAAATGAAATAAATTAAATATACCCGGGCGCAGCCGGGTCCTTCAGCTAGTGTGTTATAAATAGCAATGGAATAGTCTCTATATACAGGGTGGTCTTTATAACTCCATAGAAAGTTGGTTACTACTACCAACAGGATAGTCATTTTCTACTGCTCATGGAGAACATGTGGCTTCCCACCATATATGACTACCCCTGAGGAAGCTGGTGAACCATATGGTCTGATTTTTATTTTTGCCTATTCCCTTATATATTTATTGTTTTATCATGCACAATTATTTCTGACCCTGCTTTATTGGCACACCCCTTGTGTGTGTGTGTGTGTGTGTGTGTGTGTGTATGTGTCTTTGCCAACTAATATATGTATTTTTTATTATATTCAAATAAAGATACATTTTGATATATTTTGATGGCTACTTTTGTGTACGGGTGCTTTGGTTTTCCCGCATAGGAGTTGTTCATCTCTAATCATGACTTATAAAATCCTTTCTGTTTATTTGTTTAGTTTTCATCCACGCCTGTTTCGAAAGCTGATAATATTTCCCTCTGTTTTTAAATCTCAAGTGCAATTCTTTGCTTTTCTTTTAAAAAAATCTAATCTTCTGTACAGTTGCATCACATTCATGTGATTTGTGTTGATGTACCTCACAAAATCTGCAAATTCGTTGTCTCTGGAATTCCATACCAGAATCAGATCATCAATAAGTCTGCCATACAATGTAATGTATGACAGTAATCGATTAGCTTCATTCATGAAATAAAATATTACTATTTCTCCTTTAAGAGAAATAATTGCACAAAGTTTGATACAGGCTTCGATTCAGCCAAATCAGTAGACCTATTCGATTTAGGTCTGAATCAGTTCTACCAGAATCAAAAGTACTCAATTGGCCTGAAAATTTGTGTGAGGCATTCTGAGGTCCCCTAGGATTGATATTTTTTCTCTCTAGTCTCTCATTTTTTCTTTTTTTTTCTTTCTCTATCTTTCTCTCTCTCTCCTCCACCCTTAGAATTCAGCCAAATCAAATCAACAAAAACATGCTTTTGAATTCAGCTCAAACTTTTACAAAAATCTTGTAGTCACTAGTTACATCACGGTTCAAGAATCGGGTGGGTTGAGTACTCCAGAGTAGAGATGAGCAAATTTTTAAAAAATTTGATTCAGTTGGTTCGCCGAGTTTTCCGAAAAGATTTGGTTCGATCCGAATAAATTTGTGGGAATCGCGTTAAAAAACGGCTACTTCCTGGCTGCAGAGAGCCTGTATAGTGGTGTAGAACACTATGCCTTGCAGTAACACGCATAGGGAGTCTGCTGTGGTTGTGAAACATTACTGTGAGCCAGTTTGACACGCAGATAACAGGCGTCACTCTTAGAATCGCTGCACAGTTTACGTATTTGTGCAGTTATGGGGCCAAAACTGACCAAATAACTAAAGTCTGAACTCAGCCTTACAGGTCAATGTTAGCGCCAGCTATAAAGAACTGTGCAAAGGCCCATGATCCAACTATAGCATGAAAGAGTGCACTCCTTTTACATCAATTCACTGATTCCAAATAGATTTCTTACAGAACCTGTTCTATTACACGCTTAAACAAGCAGAGACACCCCCCCCAGACAGTGTGAAGATGGCAGTGACAGCAGCATCAGGAGACCACAGAGTGGCAAGACGACAGTGTAGAGGTGGCAGTGACAGAAGCTTTAGCATCTGGAGAACACAGAGCAGTATGCCTAATCCTACAGCGATACAGCCGCAAAGCAAGGGGAGAAGCGCGCGCTGTCAGCATCCACATACAGGATAACCTCTCCATGATCTCTACAGGAGGGTAAAGTATTACTAACCAAGAAACACAGAACTGTATTTATGGCAAAAGACTCATCTAAAAACTAAAAATTATAACACATAGGAAAAAGGCATACCTTTCCAATATATTATCTGGTACCAAAATCAAGAGAACCAGGCCACTGTCGATTGTTCCTAGTCATCTATATGAACTCAGTGATACAGATTAACTCACTATCTGATTGCACTGTATTTGCACATATTGCAAATTTGCACCTACAAAATAACTCTGCTATCTTATAGTCTATATTTTTGAAAACTTTGAAAATTTTTCTTCTGCACATTTTTTAGTCTTTGTTTTTAGTCTGAACCAGCGCTGGGTATACAGTGTAATGTTTTAAACACTATACTGATTAAATATATGGTAATATGTTTTAACTGAACCTATCAAACACTTTTTTATTATTTATTATTTCGTATGAATTGATACTATCAACTGAGTTTATTAAGCATTTATTAATCTATATTTATATTATTTGATACCATCAACTGAGCTAATTAAGCAATTTGTTATTATTTTGTGGACCACTGTATCAAAAAATACCTATCTTTTAGAATACCAGGTGAAGAGTGTGCGCATCACATATCATTTTTTATCACATTTGTTCTATAGTAGTTCAGTTTGTCCTCCCTCTCGGCGGGTGTAAGAAAAGCTCCCATTTTTGACCAGTAGCGAGGGTCTAATAGGGTGGAAAGCCAGTAGTCATCCCTCTTCCGAATGGTGACAATATGGTTGTCACTATGCAACAAGTGAGCATGCATCAGGCCATTTGCACAAGTGACTCGGAGGGACTCCCTGCCTCCATCTCCACTGCATACTGCCATGGTGTGTCTGGGTCCTATGCCTCCTCTTCCTCATCGCCCGTAGCTTCTCTTGCTGCTCCTGCTCCTCCTCTCCTTTTAGAATACCAGGTGAAGAGTGTGCGCATCACATATTTTTAATCAAATTTGTTCACTATATAAGATAATGGGTTGCATCAAAAGGGGCATAGATGCCCGTGATGAGAACATAGTCCTGCCACTTTACAAATCACTAGTCAGACCACACATGGAGTACTGTGTACAGTTCTGGGCTCCTGTGAACAAGGCAGACATAGCAGAGCTGGAGAGGGTTCAGAGGAGGGCAACTAAAGTCATAGCTGGAATGGGTGGACTACAGTACCCAGAAAGATTATCAAAATTAGGGTTATTCACTTTAGAAAAAAGACGACTGAGGGGAGATCTAATAACTATGTATAAATATATCAGGGGTCAGTACAGAGATCTCTCCCATGATCTCTTTATCCCAAGGACAGTAACCATGACGAGGGGACATCCTCTGCGTCTGGAGGAAAGAAGGTTTGTACACAAACATAGAAGAGGATTCTTTACGGTAAGAGCAGTGAGACTATGGAACTCTCTGCCCGAGGAGGTGGTGATGATAAGTTCAGTAAAAGAGTTCAAGAGGGGCCTGGATGTATTTCTGGAGGGTAATAATATTACAGGTTATAGTTACTAGATATGGGTTGTGTTGATCCAGGGAGTAATTCTGATTGCCTGATTGGAGTTGGGAAGGAATTTTTTCCCCTAAAGTGAGGAAAATTGGCTTCTACCGCACAGGGGTTTTTTAACTTCCTCTGGATCAACTTGTAGGAAAACATTTCGAACTGGATGGACAGATGTCTTTTTTTCGGCCTTATAAACTATGTTACTATGTTACTATGTATATGGCCTAGGGTAAGCCGGTGATTTGCAAGTACCTCTGTTCCTTCCATTCTTAGTTGGTGAGCCACTATATTTTATATTCTCTATAGAATTTTGAGGCCACAGAGTGGCAAAAGTGGCAACAGCAGCAGTAGAATTTGGAGGCCAAGGTGGTACGACTACAGAGATAGGAAGGTAAAAGTTCTCATGACCACAAATGTCTGTTCCTGAGGAATTGATGTAGTGCAAGTATCAACCGTTTTTAAATTTGACTTGCACAGTGTGCAATTGGTAGCAGTAGTATTAAAACTTTGGAGGCCACAGAGTGGCACAATGACAGACCGTGAAAGTGGTGACAGCAGCAGTAGAATTTGGAGGCCACAGAGTGACACAATGACAGAGTGTGGAAGTGGCAGCAGGAGTAGAATGTGGAGGCCACAGAGTAGGAAAACGGCAGAGTGTGGAAGTGGCAGCAGCAGTAGAAATTTGAGGCCACAGAGTGGCACCATGACAGAGTGTGGAAATGGCAGTAGGAGTAGTAGCAGAATTAGGAGGTCACAGAGTGGCCTGACAAGATTGAAAATGTCAGTAAGTTGAATTTCCGAGTCACAGGCACACCAAGCAAATGTCACATGTCAGTAAGTAGAATTTCGATGCAACAGATTGGTACGACGACATTATGGAGGCAGTAGTAGAAGCAGCAACAGAGGCATGGGCAGACTACATAATGGTACGATGACATTATGGTGGCAGTAGTAGTAGCAGCAACAGCAGCAGGAGCATGGTCAAACTACAGAATGGTACGACGACATTATGGAGGCAGTAGCAGCGTCAGCAGCATGGGCAGACTACAGAATGGTATGATGACATTATGGACGCAGTAGCAGCATCAGCAGACTATAGAGTGGCACGAGGACAGTGTGGGGAGGTGGGTAGCATTAACACTACCCGCTGACGATGGTAAGCGTAAAAAGGAGCACTTGGCATTAGATGTGTGGCATCAGGCGGGTGGTAGCATCAGAATATTTGGTGAGGCAGGTAGCCAGAAGAAACAGTCAAAAAACAGCATGCATGATCTAATCTGACGCATCAGGTGTTGGTGGTTGAAAATCCTGGCTGATCCATGCCTGATTCATCTTGACAAAGGTGAGTCTCTCCACATTTTGGGTGGACAGGCGAGTTCTCCTTGGTGTAACTATGGCCCTCGCCGCACTAAACACCAGCTCAGATGCCACACTGCTGGCCGGGCAGGACAGTTTTCCAGAGCAAACTTGGCCAATTGCGGCCACAAATCTAGTTTGGCTCCCCAGTAGTCCAGTGGATCTTCAATGATGGCTGGCGGGGGGTGTCCAAGTATGCCACCACCTGCTGTTTCAGGTCCTCCTCCAGGTCTAGCTGATGCTACTGGTGAGTAGTTTCTTCACTATGTGGGTGAAGAAAGCTGCTCATCAGCAACTGTAGACTCAGGCTGCTGCTGCTGATGGAGCTGGTACTGCTACTGCCACCCCTACCCCCCAGCATGCAAGACAGTGGAACATGAGCGCAGAGGGCCCCCCCGGTCAGACCTGCGAGAGGAAGGACGATGGCACAGATAGGCAGCTGCCAACTGACTACATAGGATGTCTCTATAGTAGTTCAGTTTGTCCTCCCTCTCGGCGGGTGTAAGAAAAGCCCCCATTTTTGACCAGTAGCGAGGGTCTAATAGGGTGGAAAGCCAGTAGTCATCCCTCTTCCGAATGGTGACAATATGGTTGTCACTATGCAACAAGTGAGCATGCATCAGGCCATTTGCACAAGTGACTCGGAGGGACTCCCTGCCTCCATCTCCACTGCATACTGCCATGGTGTGTCTGGGTCCTATGCCTCCTCTTCCTCATCGCCCGTAGCTCCGCTTGCTGCTCCTGCTCCTCCTCTCCTGTCACCTGGGTCGAGAAACTACCCATTTCTCTAGGCATTCTTGTGCTCCAATGTCCTTCTTCTCCTCCTCCTCCTCCTCCATTTCAGCCCCCACAGAGCTTATGTGGCTGTGAGATGTAATCGTCACATCTCCTGTCCCCTGACCAGCCATATTTAACAGCATCTTTTCCAGGTTATGAATGAGTGGAATGAAGTTGTTCATCCCGTAGTCCTGGCGACTGACAAATAAGGTGGCCTCCTAAAGAGCACGAGCAAGCGGCAGGTGTCACGCATGAGCTGCCATTGGCTGACATCAAAATTACACAG